>CM076901.1:15412837-15536659 GCA_039519145.1 Kokia cookei
TGGTGGCCATGGAAGTCGAAATCCGCTAAGGAGTGTGTAACAACTCACCTGCTGAATCAACTACCCTTGAAAATGGATGGTACTTAAGCGCGCGACCTATACCCGACCGTCGGGGCAAGGGCCAGGCCTCGATGAGTAGGATGGCATGACAGTTGCCATAAAACCTGAGGCACGAGCCCGAGCGGAGCGATCGTCGTTGCAGATCTTGATGGTAGTAGCAAATATTCAAATGAGAACTTTAAAGGTCGAAGAGGGGAAAGGTTCCATGTGAACGACACTTGCACATGGGTTAGTCGATCCTAAAAGACGGGAGAAGCTCGTCCGATAGCGCATTCACCGCGAGCTTCAAAAGGGAATCGAGTTAAAATTCTTGAACAGGGACGCGATGGCTGACGGTAACGTTAGGGAGTTTGAAGACGTCGATAAGAGCCTCGAGAAGAGTTATCTTTCTATTTAACAGCCTGCCCACCCTGGAAACGGCTAAGCTGGAGGTTCGGTCTAGAGACCGAAAGATCACCGCACGTCACGTGATGTCCAGTGAGCCCCGATAACCCTTAAAAATTCTGAACACCGAGTGCCGTCTACGCCCGGTCGTACTCATAATCGCATCAGGTCTCCAAGGTGAACAGCCTCTGGTAAATGGAATAATGTAGGCAAGGGAAGTCGATAAAATGAATCCGTAACCTCGGGAAAAGATTGGCTCTGAGGGTTGGGCACGGGGGTCTCAGAGCTGCACCCGCATGTCGGTCGGGGGATGGACTGGGAACGGCTCCCTCGGGGGCCTTCCCCTGACGAACAGTCAACTCAGAACTGGTACGGACAAGGGGAATCCGATTATTTAATTAAAACAAAGCATTACGATGGTCCCTGCGGATGCTCACGCAATGTGATTTCTGCCAGTGCTCTGAATATCAAAGTGAAGAAATTCAACCAAGCGCGGGTAAACAACGGGAGTAACTATGACTCTCTTAAGGTAGCCAAATGCCTCGTCATCTAATTAGTGGGAGCTCTCAGGCGAAATTGAAATACCACTACTTTTAACATTATTTTACTTATTTCGTGCATCGGAGGCGAGGCACAGCCCCTCTTTTTGGACCCAAGGCCGGCTTTGGTCGATCGATCCAGGCAGAAGACATTGTCAGGTAGGGAGTTTCGCTGGGGCGGCACATCTATTAAAAGATAACGCAGGTGTCCTAAGATGAGCTCAACGAGAACAAAAATTTCGTGTGGAATAAAAGGGTAAAAGTTCATTTTATTCTGATTTCCAGTACGAATACGAACAGTGAAAGCGTAGCCTATCGATGCTTTAGACCTTCAAAATTTGAAGCTAGAGGTGTCAGAAAAGTTACCACAGGGATAACTGGCTTGTGGCAGCCAAGCGTTCATAGCGACATTACTTTTTGATCCTTCGATGTCGGCTCTTCCTATCATTGTGAAGTAGAATTCACCAAGTGTTGGCTTGTTCACCCACCAATAGGGAACGCGAGCTGGGTTTAGACCATTGTGAGACAGGTTAGTTTTACCCTACTGATGGCCACATCGCAATAGTAATTCAACCTAGTATGAGAGGAACCGTTGATTCACACAATTGGTCATCGCGCTCGATTGAAAATCTAGTGGCACGAAGCTACCATGCGTTGGATTATGACTGAACGCCTCTAAGTCAAAATCCGAGCTAGAAGCGATGCATGCGCCCGTTGCCCGATTATCGACCCGTAGTAAGGGCCTCTAACCCCCAAAGGCACGTGTCGTAAGTGCAGCGATCGCGGCTGAAAAGTCACGGCCACCTCCTTGGAGCGTAATTCCCACCGAGCGGCGGGAGAATCCTTTACAGACGACTTAAATACGCGACAAGGTATTTTAGAAATTTTATACTTTATAAATATAAAATTTGTAATTTTACTAAATATTTTGAAGGCCGAAGAGGGGAAAGGTTCCATGTGAACGACACTTGCACATGGGTTAGTCGATCCTAAAAGACGGGGAAAACCCGTCCGATAGCGCGTCCAGCGTGAGCTTCGAATGGAAATCGGGTTAAAATTCCTAAACCGGGATGCGGTGACTAACGGTAACGTTAGGGAGTCCGAAGACGTCGGTGGGGGCCTCGAAAAGAGTTATCTTTTGTGTTTAACGGCCTGCCCACCCTGGAAACGGCTCAGCAGGAGGTAGGGTATAGCGGTCGAAAGAGCACCGTACATCACGTGGTGTCCAGTACGCCTCCAACGACCCTTGAAAATTCGAAGGATCGAGTGTCGTCCGTGCCCGATCGTACTCATAACCGGATCATGTCTTCAAGGTGAACAACCTCTAGTCAATGGAACAATGTAGGGAGGGAAGTCGATAAAATGAATCCGTAACCTCGAGAAAAGGATTGGCCTTGAGGGTTGGGCACGGGGGTCCCAGTCTCGAACCTGTCGGCTGTCGGTACATTGTTTGAACTGCTCCCGCGGCGAGAGCGGGTCCTTACGTGTCGATCGGGGGACGAACTGGGAACGGCTCCCTTGGGGGCCTTCCCCGGGCGATGAACAGTCGACTCAGAACTGTACAGACAAAGGGAATCCGACTATTTAATTAAAACAGAGCATTGCGATGGTCCCTGCGGATGCTCACGCAATGTGATTTCTGCCCAGTGCTCTGAAAGTCAGAGTGAAGAAATTCAACCAAGCGCAGGTAAACGGTTACAGTAACTATGACTCTCTTAAGGTAGCCAAATGCCTCATCATCTAATTAGTGACGCGCATGAATGGAATAACGAGATTCCTACTGTCACTGTCTACTATCCAGCGAAACCACAGCCAAGGGAACGGGCTTGGTAAAATCAGCAGGGAAAGAAGACCCTGTTGAGCTTGACTCTATTCCGACTTTGTGAAATGACTTGAAAGGTGTAGGATAAGTGGGAGCTCTTAGGCGAAATTGAAATACCATTACTTTTAACGTTATTTTACTTATTTCGTGAATCGGAGGTTGGGACGACCAATCTTTTTGGACCTAAGGCTAGCTTCGATCGGTCGATCCGAGCGAAAGACATTGTCAGGTAGGGAGTTTGGCTGGGGTGGCACATCTGCTAAAAGATAATGCAGGTGTCCCAAGATAAGCTCAACGAGAATAAAAATCTCGTGTGGAACAAAAGGGTAAAAGCTCATTTGATTCTGATTTTTAGTATGAATACGAACTATGAAAGCATGGCCTATTGATCCTTTAGACCTTCGAAATTTGAAGCTAAAGGTGTCAGAAAAGTTACCACAGGGATAACTGGCTTGTGGTAGCCAAGCGTTCATAGCGACGTTGCTTTTTAATCCTTCAATGTCGGCTCTTCCTATCATTATGAAGCAGAATTCACCAAGTGTTGGATTGTTCACCCACCAATAGGGAACGTGAGCTGGGTTTAGACCATCGTGAGACAGGTTCATTTTACCCTACTGATGGTCGCGTCACAATAGTAATTCAACCTAGTACGAGAGGAACTGTTGATTCGCACAATTGGTCATCGCGCTTGGTTAAAAAGCCAATGGCGCGAAGCTACCGTGTGCTGCATTATAACTGAACACCTCTAAGTCAAAATCCGGGCTAGAAGCGATGCACGTGTCCGTCACCCGATTACCGACCCGCAGTGGGGGCCTTTGGCCCCTAAGGGCACGTGTCATAAGTGCAGCAACCGCGACGGACAAGTCGCGACCGCCTCTTTGGAGCGTAATTCCCACCGAGTGGCGGGTAGAATCCTTTGCAGACGACTTAAATACGCGACGGGGTATTATAGGTGGCAGAATAGCCTTACTGCCACGATCCACTGAGATTCAGCCCTTTATCGCTTCGATTTTTCCCTCCTCTCCCCGATCCAATATCGTCTCCCTTTTTTGCAAAACACGACCCTGGGGTCCAAAGTGGGGGACTTGGTGGCACGAAGTTACCACTATGTTGTGCCGCCCCCACAAGAAAACATGGCACAATGGGGCCTTGGTGGTGCGAGCTCCTACCAATGATCGATTCAAGGCACTTGTTCAATTTTTTGTCGTGCAATGTAAATTTTATGGAGGACCAAAACCGAGAAGCTCTTCCCCCTGAATATATGGATTTATCTAAGTACTTGCGAGGCCCGTAAATTTCCTAAGTACTCAGAGTGGGCGTTCAACTGAATCGAGTGAAAATATTTCGAGTTCTCATGTCATATTTTGTCAAGTACTTGAAAACTATTATTTCGGTATTTTCTACTCGTATGTTAGCAAAAAAATTTGTAGCCTTATTATATATTTGAAATTTTTTTAAAGGTGTAACTAATTCCATGCTAGAGCACATTATTAAATATTTTGAATAATTTTCCTAAGCAAAGTTATTATTATTAAATATTTTGAATAGTTGGTTAGTGCCTTGGTGCTAAAAAATGATGCCATTGATTATTGTTCGACTTTGATGTAACAGATGATGATGAAGAACAATAAAACAAAGGAAGTTGTTGAGAGGTATTGGGAGCTTAGTAATGAGACTCAACCAATTTGGGTGTGTTTTTAAGTATCAGTTTATAATTGTTCAAGTTTGAATTTTGTTATATTCGAAGGACACAATTGAGCGAGGAATAAAACATTTTCTAAAAAAAAACTTTTAATGAATACTCACTTCACAACTGAGGTAATTACATTCTAAATGTGCGTCCTAAGATAATATTTCAGGCCATTCTTGCAGTTTTAACATGGGTAGAGAGTCACTACATTTTTTTGCAGTTATAAGCATTGGTTCACGGTTTGGCGGATTTGCGTCCTATACTCTTTGTCCCAGCAATTTCTTTTATGGAAAGGGATTCTACGGACTAAATCTTTTTCAGAGTTCTTGTTATATATGATTGTAAATCATCTTATAATATATATATATTTTTTAATCAATACTTAATAGTTAATTGACTCAGTCTCGTCTTATAATATATATATATATATATATATATTAATGTAATATTAAAAAGGTACTTCACTCAATTTATTAATGGAAAAAGATTTAAACTTCAAAAGTATAAAAATAATTCAAATTGTTAACAGAGAGATTCTATTTATCATTAATTATAATAATATTAATATAAATATAATAGTTTACAAAAACAATACAATTTGTTAACAATGGGATTTGAACCAAGGTTAACAATGGGATTTGAACCAAGGTTAACAATGAGTTTCGAACCTGGACAATAAAGAAAGAAAAAGAATAATCATCTAAACAAATTAAGCTAAATTAATTAATGATACATTAAGGGAAAATTTTCATTATCTTTAATCATATTAATATAATATTGTATAAAAAAATCATTATCTTCCATGTAATAATCAAGAGGTAATTCACTCAATGTATTAATGGAAAAAAATTTAAGCTTCATAAATAGAAAAAAAATCAAATTGTTAATTATGAAATTCGTACCATGACAGTAAAGAAAAAGAACAAGCATTTTAACCAATTAAGTCTAAATCATTTAATTAATACATTAAGGAAAAATTTTAATTATCTTTAATTATATTTATATAATATTGTATAAAAAAACAATTTAATTTGTTAAAAATGGGATTTGAACCAAATTCATAAAAAAAAATAGACAAATATCTTAGACATCAAAGTCAAATGGATTAATTGACATATTAAGGAAGTAATATTATATTATTCTACTTATATTACGTGTTTTAAAGATATATCGGACCTATTCCGCACAAAAAATTTCGTAAAAAATTGACATATTAAGGGAAACAATAATACAATAATTCTGTAAAAAAAAATTTCGTGTTTGCTTTAAGTAAGCAAGGAAAATAATAGTTTGAATATTTCAAAATTCAAATTTAAACCGAAAAAAATCAAAATTTAAAGGCAAAAAAAGCTTGTTTTGGACGAAAACGTCGGCAAACTGCCTTCGGCAGTTTATCAGTGCGTAGATCTCGGATGTGCAGGTGCCTCTAACACCGTCGGCACCTTGGTGCCTCGAATGTACGGGAGCCTCGGACACCGTCAGCACCTTGGTGCCCCGGATGTGCCGGAGCCTCGAACACTATTGGCACCTTGGTGCCCCGGATGTGCGGGAGCATCGGACACCCTCGACACCTTGGTGCCTCGGATGTGCGGGAGCCTCGGACACTGTCGGCACCTTGGTGCCTCGGATGTGCGGGAGCCTCGAACACCGTCACCACCTTGGTGCCATGGATGTGCGGGTGCCTCGAACACCGTCGGCACCTTGGTGCCTCGGATGTGCGGGTGACTTGAACATCGTCGGCACCTTGGTGCATCATCGACACCTTGGTGCCTCGGATGTGTGGGAGCCTCGGACACCATCTTCATTTCCAACTTCCAGTCGAGACAAGTGGTCAGCTACTTGATTCTTAGTCCTTTTTTGTCCCTAATTTCAATATCAAACTCTTGAAGGAGTAGGATTCATCATATCAGTCTAGGCTTAGCGTCTTTCTTTGTGAAAAGGTATCTTAATGCGGAGTGGTCTGTGTATATTGTAGTCTTTGCACCGACAAGATATGAATGAAACTTTTCGAATGCGAAGATTACTGCTAGCAACTCCTTCTCAATGGTAGTGTAATTAACCTGCAAAGCTTTTTTAACAAGAATCGCATCAATTGATTTTCATCTTTTCCCAACCGTTCGATTAGCCAAAAGGTACGATCTGCAGCCCGACATTTATTAGCTGCAGATGTAACGTTTTCCCACACTTTTTCAATCATCATGCCTTTTCCAATCCAAAGATTATAAAATCATTTTCTCTGCCAACTTGCTTCTCCCACTCACAATCACCATTACTGCTACAACTCATCTTCTTTGTTATTTTTACTCTTACTTTCTCAAGTTTCTTTTAACCTTTTTAATAAGCTATTATGGCAAGGACAAGAGGTGCAAAAACTCCTTCTAAAGCCTCTATTGAATCTTTCGCCACCATGATTCAGATTACAGACCGACCCCCACAAAACGAACCAATCCTATTCTTGCCTAAGGCAGCAAAAGACTGCTACCATGACGTGCTACTTAAAAGCAACTGCCACCTAGAGCAGGGTATACAGTTGTCCCTACACTAGACGTTAGGATAACAAATCGCAAGAACAATCAATGGTCTGGGTTGGGAATTCTTCTGCAAGCACCTAGTCGGATATTCCCCTACCCTGGTAAGGGAATTTTATGCCAATCTTGTAGACTTTGAACAGGAGTTCATCTTTGTGAGGGAGGGCTTAGTACCATGGAGTACTACCCACATCAATAATCTGTTTCGGATTACTGAGAAAGAAGACACTCACACTACATTTTTGGAAGAGCTGATTGATGACGGAGCCGACCAGGAGATGAGAGACCTTTGTGTTAAAGGTGTTGTCTGGACAGGTAATGGTCCAAACAGCTATACCATGCACCAATGTTATCTAACAACCCAAAGCAAAGTATGGTTTCACTTTGTGAATAGCCGACTACTGCCTTTAACACCACAGTGACATTAGATTGCATGTGCATTCTGCACTCCATCTTAAAAGGTCGTCACATCAAGACTTCACTGGTAAAAGAAGCACTAAAGAAGTAGGAGAAAGGGAGAGGCAAGAAGAAGGAAAAGCAGGTAGATGCACCTAGAGATCCTCAATTGGGGAAGAGGTTGGCTGCTACGGACGTAAACATTGATCGCATCGACATGCATAATATCTGTATTCTCAGCGTGTTGGAAGACATGGACTACAGGCAGAACATATTTTATGCGTACACAAAAGCGTGGAACGATGTTATTGTCACTGCATTAAGGAGTATGAGCCCAAGTCTACTACCAGTTTCCCATTCTTTCCATCTATCTTCCGACCAATGCCCTCATCCTCTGACCAACCTACTCATGATGGTAGGCCTCGACATGTCCCCTGTCTAACGAGAATCCATATTTTAGATGACAAGGAGCACGAAGGGCATTCTAATACTATGGAGGATTGCTATAGAACTATAGCCAGCTTGTTCGAAGAAGAATTCTTGAACAGGCTTGGGGCTAATTTGGCAGAGTGGGTAGCTATGGTTGAGGAGGTGCATACCCCAATTGTATCCATAAGTGTGGATGTAGAGGAAGGCACCGATAAAGACACCACTGAGCAGGAAATACCTAAGGAAGAAGAAACAGAGCAAGAAGAAGGCCATGAGAATAAGAAGGAAGGAAAGGAAGACGAACTTGAGAAAGAGGATCCTGAAGAAGAGGAGGTAAAGAAGAAGGATGATGCCCCGACAAATATCACGGAGGATATTTTCGAAGCACCCACCAGTGTAGGGGCATCTAGTGAAGATATGGCTCCACCTGAAGCGAGCCAGGGTGAGGCAGTTACTAGTAGCATTGAAGAACCTAATCCTCTGGCCATCTTGCCCTATGTGGCACCACTTGCTGAGGTCCACCCATCAGATGTAACTACTGATGAGGCCACCACCCAACCGGATGTGAAGGAGAAATTCGCTGCTCTAGTTGGTTCGAAGGACAAAAAGAGGAAGCGCAAAGACAAGAAAAAAATACACAAGGAGAATGAGAGCGCCCCAAGAAAAAGAAGAATAAAACCAAAGCAACCACAATATCGGCTGCTCAACAATGAGTTAGTTTTACTTTTCAATAGATAGTTGCATGTATTTTATTTTGTTGTCATTGCATTTTTATTTGTTAATGCATTTTATTTGTTAGCTTTTATTCATTGTAGATACATTTCCATGTTTGTATGTATAATATTGTCAGTGCATTAGGGACAATGTAGACATTAAGTTTGGGGGGATCTTATGTGACATGGAAATACGATTGCACCCACATATTTGAATTTTACTTGTTTCTTTAATTAATGAAATTATGCAGAATTCTAACAAAAATGTGACCATAATTTTTTATTCTATGCATAAATCTTGAATTGCTTAGGATGCTGGTATGTGAATTGGATGAATGTGAATGAATATTGAGCTCTTTTATTTTTGAATGAATGATGAGATTTGTACTAGTAATGCATGGATAGTAGCAATTTTGAGTTTTAAACAGACTTGCCAATTGCAGTGACATTATACTAATAAAAGACACTCCAACGTGAGTTCATTGTGACTTGTCAAGCGAGAGCACTCTGCTACTTGTGTAGAAAAATCATCTAGCCAAAGGCTGTCACTACAAGAGTGTGTGTCGACGCAATTACATACGTCTTGGGGCTTTGTTGCACCCCATCGTTACTACCAAGGAACAAAGGTAGAGTAATACAATGACATATCTCAGTCACTTATAAAAAAAAATCACAAAAATAAAGAAAAAAGAAAGAAGAAGAGAGAAAAGAAAAGAAATACATTGCCATAAATGATAAATTGGTTAAGGAAAGGTTTATGATTCAAAGTATGTTACTAACATTGATGAAGTTGCAGTTTCAATTATTCATGTTATAAATCGTAGGCACGTTATTCTATCATGTGAATGCAATTTATATATTAAAATTCTAGATAATTTAAGTTGTTAGAATAATGATTGCGGTGACATGTTTGCTTGTGAAGATTGTTAATTTTTGTTTACTTCAGGATAAGTAAAAACTCAAGTTTGGGGGTATGATAGCATTAGAAATGACACCTATTTTCTCTTTAAATTTGTGTATTAATTATCTCTTTTGTATTATATTTAGCATGCATGATAGGCATTTTATACTTAGTATGTATATTTTCTAACTCATTGTTATTTGGCTTAAATTCTTGTTATTTTATCTCTTTTGTGCACTAATGTCGTCACATGCAGTCTATGTATTGTGTGTAGAAATTGTCAACACAGAGATCCATCTCAGAAGATCGATGCTAGAACGAATTTAAAGAATGCAGCCATAAGTTAGCTTGGAATTACGGCCATAGATGTCATCACATAAAAACCTTTATTTTGTATGGGTGAATTCATACTGCAAGAACATCTGGAAGCACCAGCGCAAAAATTTCAACGATGTCGCTGCAATTAAATATTGTAGATCGCGCCTAAAAATGCGGCAACAATCTGGAGATTAATGAAGAACACACCAGATCTCCGTGAGTGCACAGCTAGATTGTAACAAATTTTGACAGTTGCAAATGGATCTAGATCTAAGAAGAGATGAGATCTACAATTCCTAGAGCCTATAAATAGATGAGAAAAGATGGAGAAAGATATCAAGAGGTGAAGGAATTAATTCTACAAATTACTTTGTGTTTTTGGAGATTTATGCTGGAGAATGATGAGCTGATGAGCAAAGGAGCAACTACTGACGAGAAGTGCTCGATGCAAAAAAAAAAGAAGCAGTTAAGGAATAGTCCTAGTAGTCTAGAGATAGTAAGCTTCGATGTATTTGTTCACCCCTCTCTTTATATTGATGAATTATTATTACAATTGAATGAATATGAGAATATCTTTCAGTGTTAGATTACTTTAATTCTTATTTGATTCTTCTCATCTGTTTATTCTTGGACTTAATTGCATTAAACACGAGAGTGGAATTGCAGAGATGTGGTGACAAGTTAGGTTAACAAGCAAGTCAACGAGAGTTGCTTAGAATTAGAAGGGATTCTGGTCACTTGTTCTTGAGTGCACAACATTGCTAGCACTCAGAGGTGTGGTAATTATGTGCACTTAAGTCTCGATTAAACAGAGAGCTGTAGTTGGTAAGATTTCATTGGAGCCTTATTGCTGCAATAATTCGTCTATACAATACTTTGTCGACACATCTAGCATTGCTACTTGGTAAAATCAGTGATCCACTCGAATCCTTTGCACTTGATTACATTTTTACTTTCATGCATTTACATTCTCAACACTTCAACAACAATTTGATTTACTTTCACTTACTTTGACAATTAACTTTTATAATTGTATTGACAATTTTGAATGTCTTAGTGTGCAGATATAATTTAGTTGCACTGACATCCTTACTAGCATTTTCTCTAATCTTAGTTTTAGTTGCTTCGACATTTAAACATCAAGAATCCATTCCTCGTGGGATCGATATCCGATAGAATCAATCTATCAACTACACTTGCATCGACATTTGTCTACTTGCACAATCACTGTGACGTTACAAGCCTATTACTATATTTAGAAATTTGTTTCGATTTCTCATCCTTCTTAATCTACTTTTACAACCACTAGATATGGCTAAAACAAGAGGAGCGAAGACACCAAAAAAATTTGTTCATGAATCTCCTTTGCTGCGACGACTTGTGAAACAGAGCAATAACCCTCTAACGAACCAGTGATGTTCATAACTAAGGCAGCCAAGGAACGCTTCCAAGATAATATGCTGAAGAGAAATTGCCATCTAGAGCAAGGTTTCAACTTGTCGAAGCAAAAGGGCCTTGGAAAGCAAGTAACTCGCGCCATAGTGAGAATGGGTTGGGAGACATTCTACGATTATCCTAAGGCTTATTCCTCATATATGGTGCGAGAATTCTACGCCAACCCTACTGACCAGGAGTCCGAATTTATATTTGTTCTTGAAAGGTTAAAACCATGGGACGTTGCAACCATCAATGTAATATACAATACTGCCGTTAATAAGGATGAACATAAGGAGTTTATTGAAGAATTAACTAAAGAAGGGATCGAGATGTTTATAAGAGACTTGTGTGTCGAAGGTGCTATGTGGACGGGTTCAAGTCTGAGCACCTACACCATGCATAAGAAATTTCTGTCACTGCAAAGTAAGGTGTGGTTTCATTTCACTAATAGTTGTTTAATGTTGTCTACGCACAATACAATAGTCACCCTCGATCAAATGTGTCTGATACATTCGATCATAAAGAGTAGAAAGATAGATGTCAGTGCAATGTTGCATCAAGAAATCACGAAATGTGCAGCAAAGCAGGCAAATATCTTGGTATTTCCCTCTTTGATAACATGATTATGTTTGCAACGGGGTATAGTGCCACGCAAAGGAGAGAAAATCTTAGAAAACAAGGGTCCGATCAATGACGCGTCAATTGAGAGGATGGCTCATGGTAAGGAGACTCCTATAATAAAAGAAGTAGATATCAGGAAGGTAAAGAAGAGTAAGGAAAAAAGTGGCAACAACAGTATGCATGTGACTGCAGACCCAACATTGTGGTGCAAAGTAAATGAGTTGGAGCAAATTGTCGATGCAATTAACATCAAACAAATAAAACTTGTAGCCACAGTTGAAGAAATGGAACATTCATAGAATCTATTTTATGCCTACACTAGGTCATGGAATAGTGCCATTCTGACCACCATGAGGAGAATGAGCACAGCACCTCTGCTAGAATTTTCGATCTTCCCTCCGATCGTCAGGGAAGTCAATCCTTCAACTGATGAAGCTAATTCTAAAGAGAAGGATCAATCCATAACTTCTCCACTAATAGTGCGTATTTCGGATAAAGGAAGAGGGGTGGAATCAAAGGAGGTAGAGGAATGCTTGAGGAACATTGCCAGCTTATTCGAGGAGGATTTCCCTACTAATCTTGAGACTGCTGATGCTACTGAAGAAGAAACTCCTACTAACGGATAAGCCACACCCATTGAAGAAATGAGAAAGCAGGAGAAGAAAGAAGAAAAAGAAGAGGAAGAAGCCAGAGCAAATTCATCAGAGGAATGTGTCCCTACACCAACAGTTGTGGGTGCAATAAGTAAAGAATTGGTGCCATTTGCTGCGAGCTAGGCAGAGGCTGTGACAACACCAACTGAGGATCCAAATCCATTGGCCATAATAGTCTACATTGAGCCAATGGCAGAGATCCATCCATTCGATGTCATAGTAGATGAAATCGGGGTTCAGTCTGCTGTTACGAAACAATCCGGAGACAAAGCGAAGCCCAAGGAGAAGAAACGCAAGCGCATGAAAGACAAAAATCATCATAAAGAAGAAAGGAAGCATAAGAAATAGAAAACCAATGCAGCAACATCGTCAGTTACTGCAAACTAAGTGAGTTTTTCAGTTTTCAATTTTAATTGTCATGCATATCATGTAGTTATAATTTATTTATTATTGCATCTTTTGTTTTTGCATTTTTATTATCATTGCATCTACATTTTCATTGTATTTCCATAAATATTTGTAAATTTTTTTGAAAGGAAAAAACCTGAATGCAAAAACACTCATATTAATCAGAAGCATCCGAAATTACAGCTTGTTGGATTTCTCTAGGAAAATCCAACTCAAAATACAAATTACAGTTATCTTTAATAGTAATTTTACTTAAAGTGTTCGCTACTTTATTAAAATGACGCTGACACCATCTAACATGCCAACCACTATTCTGTTCCAGCTGTCTTTTGCATGTCCGAATTTTGTAACCCGTGAGGGAGATGTCCGCACTTGGCTTTGACACGTAGTTGATAACGTCAGCGCAATCAGTTTCAAATATTATGTTTGACATGTTCCTGTTCCTAGCCCACGTAATGGCATCCAAAAGTGCTTCAATCTCCGCCCAAGCAGAACAGTTAATGTTATCAATAACCTGCATGCCCCCACCTAAGACAAAACCATCAGAATCTCTTACAATAAACCCGATTCCAGCCTTTTTATCCATCCATGCAGCGTCAACATTGATTTTCAAAGAGCTATCAGGAGATTTCATCCATTTCCCTCTTTCCTTAACCCTAGGAATCATCACTTCATTACTTAGATTATGGAGTCTGAAATCCATGCAAAAAGCCTGTGCTCTATCCCATACAAGCCTCGAGTCATCATCTTTACCCTGGAACAAGAGATTATTTCTTGAGTTCTAGATGTTCCATAGAATAACAACGAAGCATTCAAATGCCTTTTGGTCCATCAACCTCATTGAACTGTCAAGCCATTCAATGCTCGTGTTCCATTTCGCAATAAGCACCCACCCATCAATGCCCCCGTAGGTAAGAGTCTCTCTGGCTCTATCATAATATCTCAATGCATGGATAAGGGTCTCCTCTGCAAAAGAGGCACAAAGGGTTGAAACTATGATTAACAGATGCAATCTTCACATTGGTAGGGAGGAGATTATGGCCGTTCCTCCATGCGAAAATGTGGATCTTAGGTGGAATATTGAGCTTCCAAACCAATCTCCAAAAGAGTCTGTGAAGATCGTACCCAACTTTCTTGAGGATCAACTAGGAGTAGGCCGATTTAGTTGAATAAATACCTTTGTTCGAATAAACCACACCATTCTGTCAATCGAGCCATCACTAATGATAGGCAACTTACATATTCTTTCACCCCACTCCTCACCGTAATAGTCTTTGACTTTTATTTCATCTCACCTATTTTCGTTATGGATCCACAAGTCTCGAACCAACATTTTGCGATCGCCAGGAACGGCCCTCACCAAAGAATTCCCATTAAGACCTTCCATTCCCAAGTTGTGAGTAGAAATATCAATAGTGTTCCCATTGCCAACTTGCCGCCCAAACCCCGGAGCAAGCTACTTAGACGCAACCAACATATTTGACCACGCATAAGATGGTCTGTTAACATTCTTCGGATGAAGGGGATCCCCCTTAGGGAAATAAAGAGGGTGTCTCTATTGTCTATGAGTCTCCAAAGCTACCTACCAATAAGCGCTATATTAAATAACCGCATGTCATTGAACCCCATTCCCCCATGCCTTTAGGAGTGAAAATATGTCCCAAAACATCATCGTCCATCCTCGCTCACAATGCTTGCTTTCCCACCAAAAGTTTCGAGCTTTGGCCACCATCTCATCAATGATGCCTTTGGGCAAACGGAAGACCAAAAACACGTAAGTAGGAATGGACTGGAGCTCCACTTTCAAAAAAACCTCCTTCCCACCTCTAGACAGCAACCTCTTCGACCACCCTTTTTTACGTGTAGAGAATCTATCAACCAAGAAATGAAAGACATTAGTTTTGTTTTTACCAATGCTCAAGGGAAAACCTAAGTAGCTATCCAATTTATCCACAGTTCTCATGCCCATGATACTTCCCAATAATTGCTTTTGTTCTCTAATTGTGTTAGCACTAAACATCAAAGAAGATTTTTCCAAATTTATCTTTTGGCCAGACACCATTTCGAACTCATACAGAATGGCCTGTACGTGCTCAACATTCGTTCTCTTGTTGTGAATGAATAGTAACGTATCATCTGCAAGGAATAGCTGGTTGATGCGGGGACTATTTTGGCAAACACGAATCCCACGTATTAATCCCTTACCTTGAGCATCAATCAATAACCTAAACAATGCATCCATGCAAAAAAGAAACAAATAAGGGGATAGAGGGTCTCCTTAGCGTAGCCCTCTCTTATGCCGGATGATACCCGATAAAGTCGAGTTGCATTTAACTCTGTACTGGACAGTGCTCACACATTTCATCACCTTCCCAACCCATTCTTCGTTAAAACCAAACCGAAGGAGAACGTTCTCGAGGAAGTACCACTCGACCCTATCGTATGCCTTCAACATGTCCAGCTTCGCAACAAACCCCTTATTTGGCCCATTCTTGGATCTTTGAAGGTAATGGACCAGCTCATGAGCAATCCAAAAGTTATCATGGATCATACGATTGGGCACAAAAGCACTCTGGTTCTAGCAAATACAGCTGGGAAGGAGAAGCTTTAATCTATTTACCCAGACCTTCGCAACCAATTTGTAAAGGACACGACACAAGCTAATAGGTCTGTAGTAGGACATATCTTTTGGTTCAGACAGCTTTGGTATAAGCACAAAGATAGTGTCATTCACCTCCCTAACACTTTTGTTCCCATTTAAAATGTCTTTGCAGTAGGTGATGACATCCTTGCCCACAGTATTCCAATTCTCTTTGAAAAAGAGCCCAGAGAGACTATCACTCCCAGGAGCCTTCTTGAGATCCATCTGGTTAAAAGCCTTCATTATCTCACTATTGTCTACCCTTTTAGTCAACACCAAGTTCATCTCTGTAGTAATACATCTAGGAATCACCCTTAACACATGCTTTGCTTCCTTGTTGCAATCTATTTTAAAGAGATCCTCAAAATAATTTCTAGGCATATATTTCATCCCTACTTGTGACCTAAGCACCGTTCGTATTTACCAGCCCCTCAATATTATTTTTACGAGCTCTATGAGTAGACCTAACGTGAAAAAACCTCTTGTTTCTATCACCCTCCCGAAGCCATATGATTCTGGAATGGTGGGCCCAATATATTTCTTCAGAATTGTTAAGAGTAGCTAATTCTTCACGGGCTTTGTGAAATCTGTCGGCTCTTTGACCATCTCCACGTACATCCATAATTTGGTTAATCTCATGCATGAGATTCCTCTTTTGACCTTGTCTGTCCTTGAACCTTCGATATTGCCAGCTCCCTAACGCATTTCTGACTCTATTACAACCTTGAAGAACATTACCCATGCCTTGTTCCCACGCATTCTTAAAGACCACCTTGGCTTCTTCTTCTTTGGCCCAGCATTCCTCGAATCGAAATTGTAGTTTGGGGTCCATACATCTACCACGAGGCTTCCTACCCTCAATGTCGAGAATATTAAATCATGGTCGGATTGCGCTTATCGGACAACCTCTGATGCCAAGAAGGGAACCTCATCTAACTAGCTCGATGACATAAAGAACCTATCAATACGCTCCTTAACAAGGCCTTGGCCTCTCCTATTGTTTGACCATGTGAACCAACCATGATCAGGCTTGACATCCATCAAAGCAGGTCATTTATAATTCTTCGAAAGTCCATGGCCACATCAGATTTCCTCCTGCCATCCCACTTCTCAGCATCGTCCAATATCTCATTGAAATCCCCCCACAACCCAATGCTCATTCACCCCACTCCCAATCTCCCTTAGAAGCTCCCACGACCAATATCTTTTGTTATGCTCGAGATGGCCATAGAAACCCGTAAGCCTAACTTTGTCAAAATTCTTAATACTCACAAGCATGTCCACATAATTAGCTGAGAAACTTTGAATAGTAACATCACTTTCATCGTTTCACAACACAGCTAACCTACCATTTCTTCCAATCGCATCCACAACAAAGCAACCAGCCATCTTGCATCTCTTCCGGATCTTGTCAAACTCACCAGCACGAGATTTAGTCTCACATAAGAAAAGCACATCGGGGTGATTGACAGTGAGCAATTGTTTAAACTCGGACACTGTCGTAGGGTTCCCTAACCCACGATAGTTCCAACTTAAGAACTTCATGTTTCGAAATGGGGCTGATCGCCAGCCTCCGCCTAAGAGGGGGACAAACACTCTAGTAATTTCCTTCTTACTGATCTAACCGGACTCGTCTCATTTCCTTCCATGCCCAGCTTAGCTTTCTTTCTCTTCCTTCTAGTTCGGGTTTCCTTATCACCAAGGAGCATATGAGGTCTCTTATTTGAAGGAGAGCAAAAGATCGAAGCTTCATCTGATGATTTCCTTGGTTCAACAATAAGAGGTTGAGTCTCCTTATCCTCTTGCGTCTGGAGTTTTGTTGGGCTCCACCAGGATCGTTTTCCTCCCTATCCTTTAAGGGTTCCACTCCATTACGCATTTTACCCCCTCCTAACCCCGATGGTAGGGGATGTGCACGCAACTAGCTCTTGTATTGGTAATCCTTGACATCAACCCCTTGGGAAAAAAGGTCACATTTCTTAGTTCCATGACCCACTAAGCCACAAATGTAGCAAAAAATCGAAAGTCTCTCATATTTCAATACCCTCATAACCTCTCTCCCTTCCTTGTCCTCAAAACAAAAGACCCTCCTTAAAGGTTTTATTATATCGAGTAGGACCCTAATTCACAAAAATTCCAGCCAACACCCCCTTTGTCTCTCTAGTCAATGGCTAAGACTTTGCCCACTGCTCCACCCACTTCCAAAGCCAACTCCCTCCCCATTAAACTCATAGGAATTTTATAAACTTTCACCTAGAAGGGCACGTTAGAGAACTCGTAAGCTCCTCACCCTTTGTCCCTCACATACGACACAAGGGCCAAGATGTGCTAATCGAAAAGCCAAGGTGCTAGATTTGAAATTCTATACTAATCTATTCCAGGATAGAGTCAAAGCATATCTAGCATCTAAGAGAGGTTTTATAGATATTAAGGGAAAACCAGTATATGCAAAATTTAAAAAATGAGAGTTCTGGCTTCAAGAGGTTGAATTTCTGGGTCATGTAGTATCATCGGAGAGAATTTGGGTTTATCTGAGTAAAGTTTCCATTATTCTTGATTGGAAGGTACCAAAGAATTTTTTTGAGGTGTGCAGTTTTTTTAGGATTAACAGGTTCTAATCGTCAGTTTGTGAAGAATTTCTCTATTATAGATTTGTTGATGACGAAGTTGCTACAGAAAAATGTCTAGTTTGTTTGGTCAGAAAATTGTTAGTAGAGTTTTGATCAGCTGAAGAAATTGTTAACAGAAGCTCCAATATTGATGTAGCCTGAGTCAGGGAAAAATTTGTTGTATATAGCAATGCGTTTTTGAATAGTTTGGGTTGTGTTTTGATGCAAGCTGGGAAAGTAGTAGCTTATGCTTGAGCTGAAAGTCATTGTTCGCTTTGAGAGTGATGAATGCTCATTTGTCACTAGAGAGTGATGATTCTGTTACTAACAAACTCAGGACGAGACCATTATTTCTACAACGGATTTGAGAGTTGCAAAGAGATGATTCAAAGCTTATAGCTAAGAAAGAACATATGCAAAATAATGCCACTACTGGATTTATTGTTGATGCTGATGTATGTTGTATTTTTGAGGTAGAATGTGTGTTCCTAATGATTCCGATTTGAGACGGGACATTTTGACAGAAGCTCACAGTAGCAAATATTCTATTCATCCAAAGAGCGTGAAAATGTATAACGATCTTAAGAGAATGTATTGGTGACTAGGTATGAACGGGAAACTTTCAATTTGTAACTAGATATTTGGTGTGTCAGCAAGTAAAAGCTGAGCATCAGGTACTGTCTGGATTGTTGCAGCTTATTACCATTCCAGAGTGGAAATGGGAACGAGTCATTATGGATTTTGTTACAAGATTGCCAGTGACACCAAGGAAGAAAGATTCGATCTGGGTTATAGTAGACAGATTTACGAGGCTAAAATATAACAATGGTACTAGAAGGTTTTTTGGTCATTCTTGGCTTGGGAGACATAGACTACTGCAAAGTAGAGGCATGGTTTTTGCTTTTTTTTTTCTCACTAACGAAGGAAATTTTTGATAAGAGGTTTGGAGGAGTTGGAACTTTTAAAAAATATATATAGTGTTCTAATAGTTCCAAACTAACAATGGTAACAACAGTTTTATCAAAAGAGAATGTTTTGAAGGTTTTTAACTATTGATAGAGTATGTTCGACGCTTTGGTGTCCAATGTGACTTTAACGATTCGGCCATAACATCTAGGCCAGGTTTGGGACATTACACACTGAAATGTATTATGCCTTGTTGATGATGAGACGTTGGTGTAGTGTCCTGCTACTCGAGCTCAGCAATGGAGCTAGGTATAGGGTGTTACAATCACAATGGTTGTCGAAGTATGAAAAATTGGTCGCTGGAGTGACTCACTCGACCAATTGTTCAGACATTACAAATTAGCATGTAAATTTTAAAATTTTTTGACACAAATATTTAATCATTTAACAAAAATTTTAAATAATCAAATAAGATCCAAAATAAAGATCAAAGCACCCAATTCGACCAAGTAACAAATCCTAAGAACATGCCAAGGCTAATTGTTGGGGATCAACCCGATTAAGCAACGAACAAGTTAAAAATAGCGGAAGAAATTTAGAAATTGAACACACAAATTTAACATGGAAAAACTCATCCGAAGAGGATAAAAAACCACGGGAAAAGATAATTTTACTATAATGGAAAAATAATGAAGAGTACAAAAGATGGAGATAAAAATAAAACCCCGGAAACCCGAAAATAAAGAACCTTCAAAACGTAAACACTAAATTCTCCAAAAGTGTTACGAGTTCTCAACTTTAATGGGTATATCTAAATGAGTGTATTTTTTAAGATTGTAAAAGAGCCTATTTATAGGCTAAATTTCTAGGTCAAATAATAATAAAATAATCTAGACTAATAAGAGCTTGACTCAAACAAATAAATAGAGTTTAACTGAAAGATTATTTTTCAAATTTGACTTGAAATAGGAGTCATAATTCAACACTAATCTAAGTGTAAAAAATTTTCATGAAATAAGGATTACGAACACTCTTTGGGGACAACGCTTGATCATGAACTTACAAACCATCGATAACTTGTGCAAAGAATAAAAATCCGAACATGAGCTTTTTATAACTCAATGGTATTCTACTAAAGTCTAGCAAAATATCATATTATTAGACTAAATTACAAACACTCAAACATTATAGTTGCAACATTTAATTCTAAAAGCTATTCAATAAAATGAACAACAATAAATAAGGATCAAGCATCAAAATCATAGTATCACTTTAATACGACAAGGTAATATATAAATTAATCACTACACATTCGGCACCAAAAAGAATCAATCAACCCAAGTAATCATTTGTGGGAAAAATATGCCGGATACACTAGTATTCATCCATACCCCGTAATGATACAATATAAACGATAATAATACTCCAGTGCGTGTAAATTATGACTTAGCCAACCAGCACACCAAATGCAGAAAGCGCAATGATACACTACTATCAAGTGGATATAGTAGCCCGTACTAACACATAATTAAAGAGCTCTATACTCTATGGCATGTTAACTATATCTTGACATCTTTCCTATAAGGTTTACAAGGGTAGAGAATAAATATAACATTCGTTTTCAATTCATGACCACATGTGCATACTTTCAATACACAATATCAATAACAAGAGTATTCAATTTATAACACATTCACAACAAGTAATTTAGAAAAATTATA
This sequence comes from Kokia cookei, assembly GCA_039519145.1. Lineage (NCBI taxonomy): Eukaryota > Viridiplantae > Streptophyta > Magnoliopsida > Malvales > Malvaceae > Kokia > Kokia cookei. The sequence goes on from CM076901.1 coordinate 15,433,614, forward strand.
AAATATTTTAAACAATAGTGAACACAAACCGTAATTCAAGCCTCAGAAACGACAAATTCTCATTGATTTTCACTTTTGACAATTTGCCAATCCAATAGCAAATTAAAGACCTTGACTTCTATAGGCACAAATTAATCAAAATTCAATCATATTTATTATTATTTAGAAGAAATTAAAAGATTTAACCTAAGCCTATAGTTAATAGGATTTAAATTAATCTAATTTATTTTTAATTCATTTAAAATTAAAGTTAATCTTCTTAATCTAGACATTTAATTAAAAAATAATGAATCACATTTAAAATCATTACGAAAAAATTCAATCAATTGAAGCCAAAAAAACGAAACTCAAACATAACTTAAGAGATAGAGAAACAATAATTACAAGATTACATAAAGAAACATATTTTAACTAAATTATATCAAATCCTAAAATTGAAATTAACCTAAACTAGATTCAAATTTTATTGATGTAATTAAATAAAATCAAACTTACACTATTCTACAATAAAATTAATCAACTAGATGTAATCAGTCTAAAACCATATAAATAACTATCTTAAATTGTAAGTTGTTTTTTAATCCAAAAAATCAAGTTCAAAATTAAGCTAACAAAATAAACTTCTATTAAATAACAAAACAAACATACATGAATTTAAAATTAAATTAATTCTAATTAAATATAATTCTAACTCATCTTAACCAAATAAACATTAATAATGCAATGAATCACAACATTTATTTATGAAATGCGTTAATTAATAAACTAACCTTAAGATAAATAACTGGTTTTAGTTAACTGAAGGACTTAAGGTAGCAAATTCAAGCGACAATGGCAGCTATAGCATTTTTATTAAACTAAACTTAGCTTCAAGATTTATAATTTTATTATGAAAAATCTACTTTAGATTAATTACATTAAAACTAATGCATTTTACTTTTAGGATTTTAATTTCAGACAATTATCCTAAGCTAAATTCACCTAATCCATAAAAAAATTATTGAAGGCTTGATTTCCTCATCGAACATCAACTGTATAACAACTACACTCATCTTGGTTTAGCAATCAAATGGAAAAAATATATCATGACAATTCTATATGACAAAAATAATGAACACAGAATACACAAATATATTAACATACTAAATGCTACAATACACCCCCAAACCTTAGGCATGCATTGTCCTCAATGCATGAACAAAATGAATGAAAACATATATAAACAAAATTAATCAATGACAAAATAAAAATAAATGCAAATAACATGCAAAAATTGGAGAAAAGTTTTAGGGTTACCCTTAGTTAATGCGGTGGAACTTCCTAACAGGTTTCTTGGCAAGCTGCTCCCTCTTCAGTGACGTTATCTGTGCATCCTCCTCATCATCATCATCAGATTTTGCAAGTTCATCTATCAATTGGTCAACTGCACGATCTTGTTATGTTTGTGGAGATTTAGTGTCATGGCATTCTTTGCAAGCGCAGGTGCCGGACTTGTCTCCATGTTTTCATTCTCTGAGTTTGTCTTTTTTTCATCCTCGATCTCTTGGTCTTCTTCACCCTTAGAGGTAGGTTTCGAAGTTGCAGGATTAATCTTGGTGTCGCCCACAACTTGTACATCCTTGTAACATCTGAAATTAGAAACCATTGCCGATTAGGGGCTCGATGTCCGTCCAAACTTATATTGCATTAAATCTCTTGATACTATTTTGTTAATCGTATTTTAATAGACTAATTCAAAATACACAACATGAATTACCAATTGGATGTCATCACAACTCAAAAAGGGCAAAAATGTCATTTTCCATGATTTTTGGAGACTTCTACCAGTACTTGTTGGACAAGTATCGGTAGTTTTCAAGTCAGTAAATAGTTTAGAAATAGTGCAGACTTCTATTGATACAAGTGACAATTCTACCGATACAAGTGACTCTTCTACCGAAACAAGTCTTACTTCTACCGATACTTCCAAGTACAGAACTACCGATACAACCCAAGTCAGTGAGCAACCTCTATCCTACCCTTTACTTCTACCGATACATGCGTGAGTTCTACTGAAACAAGTATGCAGAATACAGAATCATACCAAAACACAAGTTTATCAACACAAATCATTCACAACTCTAATATGCACTAAGCTAACACAAAATGCATAGTTTCCAAGTCATTACATGGTACTTTTAAGTATATAATCTAACTTGTAGAAGCATACATTTCTACTTTCAACATTTCATCAAACATAACAAGATTTTCACAATCTTAATTACATAAAGCAATAGATAACATCATCCTAGTACATGTCATATAACCAAGTGATGTAAGAACTACCAAACAACTCTAAGATAGTGTGATGCTCCAAGATGATCCGATCTTCGAACAACAAAATTGAATCTACAAAACAACAACAGTTTCCACAGGTAAGTATTTCAAAGCTTAGTAAGTTCATAAAGTTAAATAGATTTACCAAACTTCAAGAGTTGTAAAACCTAATCAACTGAATTGAGTAAGCTGTATACATCCGAGGTAGGTTTTTATGCATATTTGATACTCACAATGACACAGAGTCATCGGACCTTTAATCCATAATGGGATTCATTTCATTTAATACTCACGATGACACATAGTTAACAGACCTCTTAATCCGTAAAGGAAACATATACTCACGATGACACATAGTCATCGGACCTCATAATCTGTAAAGGATTCATATACTCATCATGACACATAGTCATCGGACCTCATAATCCATAAATGATTCATATGCTCACGATGACACATAGTCATCGAACCTTTTTCATTTACGGCTCAAAGCCCGTTAGCCTTTCCTTTCCTTTGTTCCCATCTTCTACACTTCTAATCATCGTTTCAACTCACATAAATTGTTTACAACACAAGAATATGCAATTTAAATTGAAATTTAACCATACGAACTTACCGGACTAGATTACGGTCATGGATGGACTCTAGGGACTATTCTGCTAATTTTCCTTTTCCGTGATTGGTGGCACGATCATTGTATACATCCACAAATCATTTAATTTCTCACATTAAATCACACAATCAATTCATTTAACACAATCTAGTCTTTTTTAAATTATGATTTTACCCCTAACCTTTTACTTTTATTCATTTTGGTCCCTAAACACTATACTTGTAAAATAACTTCTTCTCTTACAAAACCATTACCAGTTGAAATATCATAGGTCTCCACAAATCCCTACACTTCATCTGTTTCACATCAATACACATAATTTTCACCATTTAACATTTTAGTCCTTAAATCCTAATTTCATCCAAAATCACTTTGCAAAAAGATCCAACCCAATCATCAAACATATAAATTCATCAAAAGCTTTTAAGAACAAGCATATTCAACAATGGTAAGTTTCACAACATTTGACAGATCTACAAATTAGTCCTTAGATAACCTAGATTAAGCTAATACGGACTCAAAAACATAAAAATTACTAAAAACGGTCAAGGTTTTCATACCTAATCAAGCTTCAACAGCTAAGTATAAAAAATCCTAGTTCTTTCTTCTTATGTCGTGAAGAAGATGAAAAAAATGAAGAAAAATATCATTTTTTATTATAATTTTACTTTTATACATAATGGGAAAATGGTAAATTTAACAACTTACATAATTAACTTTCTTAATCATTTTTTAACTCTAATAAATCTCATCTATAAATCAATACTAGTCATGAAAATCCACTCACTAAAGTCTCTTTGGATAATTTACTCATTTAGTGTTCCTAATCTCTTAACTCAAACTTTACCCCTTTTACAATTTAATCTTTTCTACTCAATTAACTATCTAAACGATGGAATTTCGTAAATAAAATTTAACACGATGATTTTGACATCATAAATTTTAAATAAATAATATTTACGACTCAAATCATCAGAGTTGTGGTCTCGAAACTACTATTCTCGACACCATTGAAAATCGGGCTGTTATAATCCTCTTCAACGTCATAATGCAACCTTCTCAGAAAGTATTGAAATTTGGGCATTTTGGTGAAATTTTGCTGTAAGGATTGCTTGATGGCATTATCCTTTTCCCTCATGTAGCCCCAAAAAACTTCCATGTTACGCTGAGCCTTCTCAAGAGAAATATCCATCTTAATTACCCTGGTCTCCACTGAGTGGATTTGTTTGGACATTCTGTCAAAGCAAGACTAAACTTGCATTTCGAATGGAGTTTTAGCAGCCAAGGTGTTTGCAATGGTAAACATAGGAGTGGATGAAGTGGATGCCATCCCTTGAGGAGTTTGCTATGGCAACTCTTCCATACAAATCCTAAAGACTACAAGCTTCGTGATGGCTCCTTTGTTTACAGTGATCTCCTCATCTTCCTTGAAAGGAACATTTGCACGTTGACATAGTGTTGTTATAAGGGAGGGGAAGTTAAGGCTTCTGACATTTTTCTTGGCACAGCGATGGACTTCATCGAATATCACTAGCCCAACATTGATTTTTCTTCCCTTCATGAAGAAATGCAACAACAACAACCTTTCCTTGATACTGTGGTATTACGGGTGGTACACATAAGACGAGTTTTCAGAAAATGATACCAGACGCGGTAATTTGTTTTCAATATTATTCTCTCAATGGTGTAGCTATCCTGGTGAAATATTATCTATTTCGCCCCTTCGACACTCAAGTCTTGCAAAACATGGTTGAGCCTTTCGTTGGTCATTACTTCAACAAAGACATAATGCTCATCTACTACGTTAGTGAACCCGTAGTAGGAGTTGATAAACAAGGCATCAAACAAGATGGAAATCCCTCTGACATAAACATAAGGGTTGTCTAGGGTTATGTGGGTATAGAACTCCCTTACCACTTGAGTATAAACATCATCTGGATGGATGAAGAACATCTCCCAGCCTAACTTTTCTATCACCGAGGAAATGCCTTCAACTTACCCTATAAATGGTGCGTCTTTGAAGATGAGACCTTTCTCTAAGCATGGCTATATTTTAGAGAAGTTGTTGTTGAAGCGATCCTCAGCGACCTGGTTGTAGAACAGACGCGGTGGAGGTAGGTTCAACACTGGTAGTTGTCGCACCATTGGTGATCCACTTTTTTCATTGCTCTTTGTTTTCTTCTTTCCACGCACAGGGAGAATGCCATCCGTTTCATACCTTTTGACCTCAAGAAGTGATTGAAGACTAATATCGAGCTCTTTATGGCGATATCTCTGCAATAATGAGATATTATCAAACATCGCTTATAAATGAGATATATATTTGCCTACATATAGGGCATAATAGATCATAAGTGTTGTAAAAGTCATTTAAAGATAATTACATTATCAATCCTCCCATCTTTGCATGGACTTTCAGTATTGTACCACAAAACATGTAAGAAACTGGTAGTTAATAGAGTTACTTATTTATGTTTCTAAGGTGTGTGGATGCTTACCTTATTGTATCTTCTCTTTGAAGGAGGAGCTTGGGCTTTAGAAGGCAGCGTAGAGATAAGTGTTGCCTCTATTATACAACCAATTGTTTCTGTAACTACCAATTTTGAACCATTTAGTAAATTTTTTCAGGACAATAACTTTTTTCTACCATATATGTAAGAAAACATAATGAAAGAAGTACAAAATGAATATGATAAACCATCTTTAGTTGCCTTAGCTAATGTAAGAATTGATCAACAAAGCATGTTTTTGTCTTCGATGTTGATGTATCTTGATTTTGGATATGAATGTGTTTTGATTGCCAAACCTTTTTTTTTATGTGTTTTTATGCTTACTAAAATTCGTGGTATGAGCTTACTTTCTAAAACCATCTTTGTAACTAGCTTTTGACTTATGAATTAACAAATATAACTTTCTTGTTAAGCAAAAGATACTATATGGAATGTGAAAGCTTTTCACGAGGAAGGTTTTTAAAAAATAATTAGGAAAATAGGCCATGTTTTTTAAATTTATGGAAATATGTTGATTATGGTACATGTGGCAAAAACGCTCTTTGTAAGAAGCATTTTCTGCTATCGTGGCAAGAGAGATAGGGGAAGTGCGCGTTGTAGGACGTGCTTTTAGTGAAAACCTCTAGGACATCTTCTTGACTAACTTGAGAAGGCATGTTGTGCCACAACTCGATATAGGCATCATTTCTAATAGGGCACTTGAAATACAGGCTGTGATTGTCTGATAAAGAAACCTATGGGATCATGCACACCATAGGTATTGTATACGCCATGTCAGGGAAAATTTTGGGCCAATTCCACAAAGACGAGGAATAATGATGTTTTTTTAAAATCCTTTGTAAGGCGACTACTACCACGTAGGTGCTATTGGATGTGCATTCAATGAAAGTGTGTCCAGCAGGGCGCGCGTTTTCCTACGTGACAACCACACCCTGCAAAAACAATCTATTTCCCTAAATTAAAAAAAGATATAATCCCTTAATTTTCTTTCAAATCAACATATATGCCTAATTTTCTCGAAATAAATCATCACCGAATAGAATCTAATCTAACAAGTTTTAGGATTTTTTCGATAATTAGAATTAGATATAAGGATACTAAATATTGAACCCAAGTTTTCATGTCACTCAACACAAAAATCTTGAAATAGATTGTTTTCCATTCTAGAGATTTCTATGAGATAAAAATACGATCATTCATCACTTTTTTTTTTCAAGGAACATTTCTATTACAAATTTTTATCTTTCTCAATCACTAGTTGACTAAGTATTTTATATTTTTATTGTAGGACCAACACCAATTGCGAACTTTATTGTGAAAGGTGTTCAATAGTTAATAATACTTCTTGGCTTTTTAATTTTTCCAAACAAGGAAATTTTATTGCAATTATGGTAATGTTTCAAACAATTTTTGCCTCTTCCTCAATAGGTATGTCTTTGTCACTATCCTAATTAGGCATCTCTTCAATAATCGGTTAAAAAAGTATAAGCAATGTGATGGGTTTAGTGACATTTTTTTAATAATATTGTACTCTTCTATCTACCAACCGTTGTGCTAACTTATATGTTCGCATTTTCATTCCAAGATAATTTTTTTATATAAGTTTCCAATTTTTATTTAAGAAAATGGAAATCTAGGCAATGAACAACTTCAATTTTTTATCAAGATATTTAAGACAACATTGAGTTGTTATTCAAATTAACACAATCTTAGTATAACTTACAAATACAAAATGAAAAAAAGGAAAGAAAAATTGTCTATATTATCAACTATGCTAAAAGAAGATTTGTGCAATGATCTTATAATATTTGTAACAATAACATCAACAGCAATAAAATTATAAAGCAGGAAAATAAAAGAAATATCAAAGAGATTAATCCAATATTTTTTATCCTAGTAAAATTGAATTCAAGAACAAAAATAAATAGAATAAAACTATATCTAAATAAATTTAATCATGCCAAGGTTTGGTTAATCTAAATAGAAGATTGTACAAGGTAAACAACAATTACCGAAAAAATAAAAATTGGGATGAAGAATCACCTGAAGGATTATCATTTTCCAAGTATGTAGAGATGATAGCCTTTGACTCCATATCAAATTCCTTCAATTTACCCCTCGTAACTATTTAAGTATGATATCCAAGTGATTTTTAAACTATTGAAAATGAACTCTTAAATTATTTCTCGTTAGAATATAAAAGCAATTTATATATATTGTAGATTTAGTTGGTTTTCATCATTTTAGGAAAGTGAATAATTTCACTAATTATTAGCCTAAAATTTGAAAATATGAGTTGACTTTAAAGTGTAAAAATCCAAAAGTGGTAGGTGGCTTTTATTATTTTTAATAATAAAGTGATAGGTATCTAACATTCATTGGAAAATAATTTAATGCACTTGATTTTTTTTTGGAAGTCCTAAGTAGGTTTTTGTTGTTTTTTGTTATAATATTTGGATGTTAAATGCTGGTATCATTTAGGTTATTTCTTGTAGATGGTATTTGGGCGAAACTTTGAGTTTTTCAAATTTAAATTTTAAGTTGTATCATTCAGATTTTACACTAGAATTATTTAATTTAATTTTTTAATTTTAAAATATAATTTAATCAAATTTCAATAATTTAAATTATTTTAATAAATTTAATTAATTTTTTATTAAAATTTAGAGAATACATTATAAATGTTATTTTAAAAAAACATTTATGTTGTAATTTTGATTTTAATGTACTTATATTTCATCAAACAGTTCTTGCTAATTTGTATATCTGCCAATGATGACCGTAAATTTATGCCACCACTTGCGCTTGTGACTGCTTTCATTATTAGGCCAATTATAGAACTTGTAAGCCGATGTGTGGTGTCTCAATTGCTGCTCGATTACCTTATTCAGTAAAAACAATTTTTTTAATGAAGGCAATTGCATCAGTGTTAGTGCAGCTATATCCTTAACTAAATTCAATTCCCAACTGACATTACATATTCCCAAGGGATTGAATAGTATTTTTTCACATGATTCTTAAAACCATTGGAAGGTTTGAAATTCCCACGAATTTGTTTCCCTTTTTAGTGAAGGCTTAATTACTTTGACATCTGAAAAGTGTGGTGACGATTCTTAAAGAAAAATCTTTTCGGTTATTTGAAGTGTATGAAAAACCCTTATATTGTTGATTTCTCTGAGAAATTGTTTCAAAATAGAGACATTGCATATCATAGCTTTGTCTCATCCAAGGTTGAACCCTTGATTTATGGATTCTTCAATTTCCAACTTCTCTTTTGCATCTCTGTCTATAGTAGTTGTCAATTGAAGACCTACATTTTGCAAGTCGAGGTCGTCATCATTACTCAAAGGAACCGATTCATCACTAGATTGAGACACATTTTCGATGCTAAGAATATGTTCAGTCTCCTCCTCATGGCCTTCAATCACAAGCTCAGGTTCAATCTCTCCATAATTCTTATCATGGTCAATGATAATACAAGGGTCCTCTGGATCAAGGTTGGGAGCATCATGCACGACCTCTTCCCTTGGGTGTAGTGCCTTAGATAGATCTTGGATCGTTTTAATCAGTTGCTCCGTCTTATCTAACATGCTTGATATTACCTCAGAACTCGCCCTAATGGTTTCACGTAAAGGCATTTCATACTATTCACAAGGAGGCTTATCTGAATTTTTGGGCATATCATGATCTTCTTCAAGTACTCCACACAAATTTCCAGTGAACTCCTACGGATATTTGAATATATCGATACTTTTCTCATTACTCCATTGGTACGTTGAGGCTTCGTTCCCTCATTGGCTAATCTCAATCATGAACAATATTTTATTTTCCATGATCTCCCCATTCTTTATAATATCCATCGTCGTAGATGTTATCATCATAATTGTACCTTTCATTTGACCACATGTAATAGTAATCATCCCTGGCCTAAAAAAATGTTGTGAGAATGTCGATTAAAAGTAATTAACCTAAAAAATACAGAATTGTTAGTATGGGTTAAATCGTAACTATATCCTAAAAATTTACTAATTATTCTTAATAACAATGCAAAAATAAAAATCACTGAAAGCGTTGTCTCCCCGGCAACGGCGCCAACAACTTGACTACCTCTGAACGTACTCTCGTTCGGTATGTGTTCACTGTAACACCCCTATACCCGATTCCCGTATATAAATATGGTATAGAAGTATTACATTAAGGTTCGGTACAGAAAAAAATCGAGTGACAAAAAATCTTTCATTTAATAATTCATTTCTAAGTTTATTTGGGTCAAAATATCATTTACTAAAATCTACTAAGGATACATATATGAACCATTGTACATGCCATTTTTACCAAAATTAAAGTACCTAAATTTGAGCACCAATGATGGTATGATGTGATGAGAGGTCCCAAGCTCGATCCTAACTTCTTGTAACCTTTGTACTTACGCAATAAAATAAACGTGTTAAGTCGGTGAAGGCTTAGTAAGTACTAAAAAAGTTAATAAATAAACATTTAAATGATTTCATTCATAATCCACTTGTATTACTCACATGAATCATATAACTTACCACATTGGCTAATTTCACAATTGTGTCACTTTTCACAATTTGGCCTATTGTAGACTATTATAGAACCTATTGGATAAACGGAACTAACAGAAAGTACCGAAGTACTTAACAGAGGACACATAAGTGTTGGATAACAGAGGGCACACAAAGTGCTAATCAGAGGGCACACGAAGTGCTAATAACAAAGGGTACACACAGTGCTGAACAGAGGGCACGAAACGTGCTAAACAGAGGGCACGAAACGTGCTAAATAGAGGGCGAGCTAGTGTTCCTTAATGGCAGGCCACTATTATCACAATGGTTCTAATTCGTCTACATGGGCATAATCTCTCATATTCATCATTTCTCGTCATTTCACTATCACATTTACATTTTTATTCACATATACATAATCATCATATACCTCTTTACTCTTATTTTCACATTAATTTTCAAAGCTATCCACTTGCATCACAATTACTAAATTATTTATATCCTGAGATACAGAATCCAAAATTATCCACTTGATGTTTCTAAAACTAGACTCAATCATATTTTTACCATAAAATTTCCAGAATTTTTACTTTAGCCAATTTGTACAGTAAATTCTTTTACTTTACCCCTTCTCTGCTGCCTGACAGTTTTGACCTTTCTTCACTAAAAATTATCTATCTTTTTGTACAAAGATCAAATAATGTTCTTGTCTATTTCTTTTAAAAATAAACTCATTAAGCATTCAGCCATATAAATTTCAGTCTCTAATTATTTTTCTATATTTTTCTATGATTTTTCAAAGTCAGAATAGGGGAACTCGAACCTACTCTAACCTTGTTACACAAAACTAGTATATCACGAAATATAAAATTCCTTTTAATTCACTGTTTCTTCCATATGAAACTAAACTCAATAAGATTTAATTGCATATATAATTCGACCCTTAACTCATTATATACAATTTTTGGTGAATTTTCGAAGTTAATCCTTAGTTATGTCCAAACTGTTTTACTCAATCACATATTAATCCTTTCATTTTATCATTGTAAACATTCAAACTATATACCTATATAACAATTTCTATGCTAATAATTCATATACCATTAGAAAAAATAAACTATAAATCAAAACGTTTGTAGTACTTACAACAAAAAGGCTGAATTTCCTCTCTTTTACCCCTTACTCTATTCTTTTCCTTTGTCTTCAATTTGATCCTTGCTTCTCTTCTCTTTCTCTTCAATTTCACATAAACACATATAAGTTATAAGCTATAATTCAATAATTTTCTTGCTAAATAACAGTAAAATACATGTATGTCATGAGAATTTAATCATTTCTTACCTTAACCCTTGAATTCAAATTTTCTCAATTTAGTCCTTTATCTCTCTAACACCTAAAATTAACTCTATATGAGATTTGAGGTGTCTACTAACTCTCTTTTATGACTTTATTTCAAAAATTACAAAGAAAATGGAAGGTTTTGGAGTTTGGAAAGCTTAAAAATGATGGAAGGACCTATTTGGAATAAAAGCAAAAGTTGGCAAATGGAAGAAAATTGCATGGACGACTAACATAATGAAAAATATGATATTTTCATCTTTTTAATCACATTTTCTTCTCTCATATTCTCTAGATTGTTCACTTAAAATATCTCACTTAAGAAAAATGGTAAAACTGCACTTTTAGTCCTTGGGCCTTCCAACTTTACACTTTAGCCCAAAACTTTGCCTCCAAAAATATCTTCCATAAAATTACTATTTTGCTCCTCCTCAATCAATCTAATTCCCATGACAACTCAAAATTCAATTTGGATAATTTGCTATTTAGTCCCCCATATTTTCTTTCATTTACTATTTAATCCTTAAAATTTTCTAACCTTCCTTACTTTAACTAAACATTTCTAATCCTCAATTTTATTTTATCACTAGTCCAAATCCGGTTCAAACACACGGATGTTACAATTCTCCTCCCTTAAAATAAATTTCGTCCTCGAAATTTACCTGTACTGAACAATTGTGGATACTATTGTTTCATCGTTTCCTCTCTTTCCCAAGTAGCTTCTTCTGAGTTATGATGTCTCCACAGCACTTTTACTAGAGGAACTCTTTTATTTCTCAATTCTTTTACTTCCCAAGCTAGTATTTCTATCGGCTCTTCTTCATAAGTCAGATCGGGTTGTATTTCTATGACTTTTGGAGTAATCAGATGAGACAGATAAGACCGATACTTTCTCAACATAGACACAAGAAAAACATTATGAATCTTATCTAACTCTGGAGGAAGAGCCAATGGATAAGTAACTGGACCAATTCTTTCCAAAATCTCATAGGGCCCGATAAACCTTGGGCTCAATTTTCCCTTTTTACCAAACCGAAGAACTTTTTTCCATGGAGATACTTTTAAGAAAACCTTTTCACCAACATTGAACTCTATATCTTTCCTTTTCAAATCAGCATAGGACTTCTGTCTATCTAAAACAGCCTTTAATCGCTCTCGGATTAACTTCACTTTTTCTTCAGTTTCTCGAATTAGATCAAGACCCACGAGCTTCTGTTCACTTAACTCTGTCCAGCACATAGGAGTTCTACATTCTCTTCCATATAATGCTTCATAAGGCGCCATTTGAATGCTTGACTGATAGCTGTTATTATAAGTAAACTCAATTAACGGTAAATACCTTTCCTAATTGCCTTCAAACTCAATAATACAACTTCTCAACATGTCTTCCAAAATCTGAATCACCCTTTCTGATTGTCCATTTGTCTGAGGATGATATGCTGTGCTAAAATTCAATCGAGTACCCAAAGCTTCATGTAATATTTCCCAAAACTTTGATGTAAATCGTGGATCCCGATCAGAAATAATAGATACAGGCACACCATGAAGTCTAACTATTTCATCTATATATAATTGTGCATACTTATCCATTGAGAAATCAGTTCTTACCGGGAGAAAATGAGCAGACTTGGTTAATCGATCAACTATCACCCAAATAGCATCTTTCTTCTTTGGTGAAAGTGGCAATCCCGTGACAAAATCCATTGTAATTCTTTCCTATTTCCACTCTGGTATGGTGATTGATTGAAGCAATCCCGATCGCACTTGATGTTCTTCTTTTACCTTCTGACATGTCAAACACTTGGAGACATACTCAACTATATCCCATTTCATCCTTTTCCACCAATAGAATGGCTTTAGATCATGATACATTTTGTTACTCCCTGGATGCATAGCAAATGAACTATGATGAGCTTCATCAAAAATTTTTCGTTTCAAATTTTCTTGATTAGGCACAAATAACCTATTATGGAACCTCAAATTTCGTTCACTATCAACCTCAAATTCACAATTTTTACCTTCTTTAACTTGCTTCTTTATCATCATCAACTTTTCATTGTCTTTTTGTGCATCATTCACTTTTTGTAACAAAGTTGGCTTCACTTTTAACTCAACTGATAACTCATCATCTGATTGTAGTTCCAAGTGTGCATTCATCGCCTTCAATGCTGCTATTGACTTTCTACTCAAAGCATCAGCTACAACATTCGCTTTCCCAGGATGATAATCAATAATGCAGTCATAATCTTTGATCAATTCGATACATCTTCTTTGTCTCAAGTTCAGCTCTTTTTGAGTCAGCAAGTACTTCAAACTTTTGTGATCAATATAAACATAGCATTTTTCTCCATATAAGTAATGTTTCCATATTTTTAATGCAAACATCACAGCAGCTAACTCAAGATCATGCGTAGGATAATTTCTCTCATGTGCCTTCAATTGCCTTGATGCATACGCAACCACTTTTCTATCTTGCATCAACACACAACCCAAACCATTATAAGAAGCATCACTATAAATCACAAATTCCTTACCAAATTCTAGTTGAATTAACACCGGGGCTTCAGTCAATGCTGCTTTCAATCTATCAAAACTCTGTTGGCACTTTTTGTCCCATTCAAACTTCACATCTTTTTGCAATAGCCTCGTTAAAAGCAATGCAATTATGAAAAATCCTTGAACAAATCTTCTATAATAACCTGACAAACCCAAAAAACTTCTTACCTTAGTCACATTCTTTGGCGGTTTCCATTCGAGTATAGCTTCAACCTTTTTCGGATCCACTCGAATTTCAGCTTTAGACATAATGTGGCCCAGAAAAGTAACCTCTTTCAACCAAAATTCACATTTACTCAATTTGGCAAATAATTGCTTTTCTCTCAAAGTCTGTAATACAATTCGAAGATGCTTCTCATGTTCTTCTTCTTCTTTCGAATATACCAGAATATCATCAATAAATACCACCACAAACTGATCCAAATATGGCTGGAAAATTCTATTTATAAGATCCATAAAAGCAGCTAGAGCATTAGTCAATCTGAATGGCATGACCAAAAACTCATAATGACCATATTGGGTTCTTAAGGTAGTCTTTGGCTCCGAGTCTTTTACCTTCAACTTATAGTATCCTGATATGAGATTGATCTTTGAGAACATACTTGCTCCTTTCAATTGATCGAACAAATCACCAATTCTAGGCAACGGATACTTATTCTTTATCGTCACTTTGTTCAGCTGATAGTAATCTATACACAGCCTTAAAGACCCATCTTTCTTCTTTACAAATAAGACCGGAGCTCCCCATTGTGATACACTTGGACGTATGAATCCTTTATCCAACAATTCTTGCCACTGAGTCTTCAATTCTTTTAACTCTGCTGGTGTCATTCTATATAGTGCTATCAAAATCGGTGCAGTTCCTGAAACTAATTCAATTCCAAATTCAACTTCTCTTTCAAGAGGTAAACCTGGCAACTCTTTTGGAAACACATCAAGAAATTCTCGTACCACTGGTATCTTTTCAATTTCATTTCCTTCTACGCGGGTATCCAAAACATAAGCAAGGAAAGCATCATACCCTTTATTAATCATTTTACAAGCTTTGATTGCAGAAACCACATTTGACATAGCACTAAAATTCTCACCAGTTGCAATCATCTCATTTTCATCTGCAGTTCTCAAAGAAATTCTTTTTCTTTTACAATCAACCACTGCCCCATATTCAGATAACCAATCCATTCATAGTATCACATCAAATTCATTAAATGACAAAGCCATAAGATCTATTGGAAATTCACATTCCTGAATCTTTAGAGGACACCTATTACACACTTTATTGACTCTTTCACTTTGTCTAAAAGGGTTTATAACTATCATTTCAAGTTTAGTAAGTTCTACCACTAATTCTCTATCTTTTACTGAGGAGATGCTTATGCATGAGTGCGTAGAACCTGGATCTATTAATGCAATAACTGGAGAGTCAAATAAAGAAAATTTACTAGTGATCACATTTGGAGCATCTTCTTCTTCTCTTGTTTTGATGGCATACGTTCGTGGCTTTCGAGATTCTGACCTACCAATTTCATCTCTTATCGACCTCATGCTAGCATTACTTGAATTCCTAGGCACTTTACTTTTTTGTGAAGCTGAACTCCCTCTTGCAGACTGCTCTGTAGTATTTTCCATCAATCTTGAATAATCTCTTATAAAATGATCTCCAAATCCACATCTAAAACAAGCTTGAGTATTCAACCTACATTCTCCTCTATGGAGCTTTCCATAATATTCACATGATGACTGCAATTGCGATGGCCTTCTTTTAGTGCACCCGTACTAACTATAGAAGTTCCCTATTGAGCTTGTCATGGTTGATTTCGAGTTCTTTGACCAAATGGAAAAGAAACATATCTAGAGTCTCTATAACCTCTCATTTTCTTCGATGAAGGGGGAGGAGTAGCACTTGTTACTATTCTTTTTCCAACACTCTTTTCTTTTGATCGAGTCAATCCTTCTTCTAGCCTTTAAGCTCGATCCACCAAAACAGAGAATTCTTGCAAATGGAATGGTAGAAGTGGAACATATATTTCTTCATTTAATCCCCATTCAAATCTTCTACACATGTCAACTTCATTGGCTATCAATTCCTTGGCATACCTGCTCAATCTAATAAATTCACATTCATATTCAGCTGCCGACATATTTCCTTGTTTCAAATCTAAAAATTCCCTTTTTTTCTTTTCCAGATAGAGCTCGCTGATTTACTTTTTCTTGAATTCATAAACAAAGAAATTCCAATTAATTCTCTCCGCAGGATGAATATTCGATACTGTAGTCCACCATTGGTAGGCTTCACCCTTTAACAGAGATACAACACATCTTAGCTTTTCTTCTTCCGTGCACTGTAGTTCCTCAAATATCATCTGACTATTCTCGAGCCATTCCTCTACCTCTACAGGATCATCATCTTTTCTCCCCTAAAACTCTTCAGCCCCGTGTTTTCTTAATCTTTCTAAAGGGGATCGGTGACTGGATGCAGAAGGTTACAGTTGAGGGGCACTAGTAGGTGGTGGTGGAGGCACATTTTGTACATTGCTTCTTACTACTTGTTGTAACAACTGGTTCATCGTTTGTAACAAAGTAGCAATCAGAATTTCTTAAGGAGGGGACATTGATTCAGTTAGGGGTTGAGTTCTTTCTTCACTTACTGATTCTTTTCGGTCTCAGATCCTATGTCGATCGCCTTCTCTATTAGGGTTTGGAACCCTACTTCCATTTTCGGACTCTTCTCATCTGTCTGACATCTTTGCTCTCTAGAATATTCATAATTTAAATAATTAAATAACTAAATAACCTCTCATCACATCAACATATAAAATGGCATGTACTTGTGGACTCATTTCTCGGTCCCAAACATCAAAAAACCTTCGCTCTGATACGAACAAATGTAACACCCCTATACCCGATTCCCGTATATAAATCTGGTATAGAAGTTTTACATTAAGGTTCGGTACAAAAAAAAATTGAGTGACAGAAAATCTTTCATTTAATAATTCATTTCTAAGTTTATTTGGGTCAAAATATCATTTAATAAATCTACTAAGGATACATATATGAACCATTGTACATGTCATTTTTACCAAAAGTAAAGTACTTAAATTTGAGCATTAATGATGGAATGATGTGATGAGAGGTCCCAAGCTCGATCCTAACTTCTTGTAACCTTTGTACCTACGCGTTAAAATAAATGCGTTAAGCCAGTGAAGGCTTAGTAAGTACTACAAAAGATAATAAATAAACATTTAAATGATTTCATTCATAATCCACTTGCATTACTCACATGAATCATATAACTTACCACATTGGCTAATTTCACAATTGTGTCACTTTTCACAATTTGGCCCACTGTAGACTATTATATAACCTATTGGATAAACGGAACTAACAGAAAGTACCGAAGTACTTAACAGAGGGCACATAAGTGCTGGGTAATAGAGGGCACACAAAGTGCTAATCAAAGGGCACACGAAGTGCTAATAACAGAGGGCATGAAACGTGCTAAACAGAGGGCACGCTAGTGTTCCTTAATGGCATGCCACTATTATCACAACGGTTCTAATTCGTCTACATGGGCATAATCTCTCATATTCATCGTTTCTCAGAATTTCACTTATCACATTTAAATTTCTATTCACATATACATAATCATCATATACCTCTTTACTCTTATTTTCACATTAATTTTCAAAGCTGTCCACTTGCATCACAGTCACTAAATTATTTATATCTTGAGCTACAGTATCCGAAATTATAATCCACTTGATGTTTCTGAAACTAGACTCAATTATCTTTTTACCATAAAATTTCCATAATTTTCACTTTAGCCAATTTGTACAGAAAATTCTTTCAATTTACCCCTTCTCTGCTGCCTGACAGTTTTGACCTTTCTTCACTAAAAATTATCTATCTTTTTTTACAAAGATCAAATGATGTTCCTGTCTATTTCTTTTGAATATAGACTCATTAGGGATTCAGCCATATAAATTTCAGTCTCTAATAATTTTTCTATGATTTTTCAAAGTCAGAACAAGGGAACTCAAACCTACTCTGACCTTGGTACACAACAACTAGTATATCTCAAAATATACTATTTGTTTTAATTCACTGTTTCTTCCATATGGAACTATACTCAGTAAGCTTTAATTACATATATAATTCGACCCTTAAATCATTATATACAATTTTTGGTGAATTTTCGAAGTTAATCATCTGTTCTGTCCAAACTGTTTTACTCAATCACATATTAATCCTTTCATTTTATCATTGTAAATATTCAAACTATGTACCTATATAACAATTTCTATGATAATAATTCATATACCATTAGAGAAAATAAACTATAAATCAAAACTTTTATAGTACTTACAACAAAAAGGCTGAATTTCCTCTCTTTTACCCCTTGCTCTATTCTTTTCCTTTGTCTTCAATTTGATCTTTGCCTCTCTTCTCTTTCTCTTCAATTTCACATAAACACATATAAGCTATAAGCTATAATTCAATAATTTTCTTGCTAAATAACAGTAAAATACATGTATGTCATGAGAATTTAACCATTTCTTACCTTAACCCTTGAATTCAAATTTTCTCAATTTAGTCCTTTATCTCTCTAACACCCCAAAAGTAACTCTATATGAGATTTGAGGTGTCTACTAACTCTCTTCTATGACCTTATTTCAGAAATTCCAAAGAAAATGGAAGGTTTTGGAGTTTGGAAAGCTTAAAAATGATGGAAGGACCTATTTGGAATAAAAGCAAAAGTTGGAAATGGAAGAAAATGGCATGGACGACTAACATAATGCAAAAGATGATATTTTCATCTTTTTAATCACTTTTTCTTCTCACAAATTCTCTAGAATTTTAACTTAAGAAAAATGGTAAAACTACACTTTTAGTCCTTGGACCTTCTAACTTTACACTTTAGCCCAAAACTTTGCCTCCAAAAACATCTTCCACCAAGTTACTCTTTTGCCCCTCCTCAATCAATCTAATTCCCATGACGACTCAAAATTTAATTTAGATAGTTCGCTATTTAGTCCCCCATATTTTCTCTCATTTACTATTTAATCCTTAAATTTTTCTAACCTTCCTTACTTCAACTAAACATTTCTAATTCTCAATTCTATTTTATCACTGTTCCAAATTCGGTTCAAACACACAGATGTTACATTCATAGCTTCGGCAAGTATATTGGTCAAGTTGTAATATAGATTGTACAACGAAATACTTGGTAGTATTTAGAGAATCGTACCTAAAGGAGGCTTAAGGCGATAGTGTGAATTATATCCCTGCAAAGAAAAGAATTAATTAGTACTTATTTTAGGGATTATAGTACGAGAATAAGATAAAGAGGTTTGTTATGAAAACATGAAAATAAATAAAACAAAGTAAAGGACAAGATGTGTAGATTCGATAAACGGCTTTGGGGAGATTAGGTTGCTTCAGGATGGTTTCTTCAACTATTGGTTTTTGGGTATTTGACGTCAATCAACTAGTCACTACCCCGATTGGATCTTCTGCTCTTCCGCCAGCATAACAAGTTGATAGAGACTACTTATCGCTAGATGTCACAGTTTAAACCGGTTTGGGGAAAAGGTTTTCATGGATAGGTAATACCAATTTTGGGTTCATTCCCAGCTAAATAACTTTCTAGGGTTGTCAGGCCTAGTGCTTGTTTCATGCTTTTCCTTTCCCAAACAGTTGATCTAATTGAAAATCCTTTTTTTTGCAACAATTAAATATCCATACTTCCACTCCCTAATACTTAAAAATGGAATTAGTTCCTCATGGTTTTCTTGATCATCATAAAAACAATAATATATAAAAACATAGAATTGAAGAAATGAAATGGAAAAAAAACTTTAATTGTATTGGCAATCTATCGTGAAATAATTCCTCTAACGTTTATGTGAAAATTATAGTCTCGTTTCTAAATGAAAATAACAAAGTAAAAACTAAAAAATAAGAAAAGGTGTGTAAAACCCTAGCGCTAAGGCCCTATTTATAGCTTTAGATGATTGTTTTTCTCAACCTTAGGTCAACTATCTTTCTTTGTGTTTAAGTTAAATTGTAAAGATTGAAACGCCCTTCACTCGGTGTAAAAAATGCATCCAGGGGTCGATGTTGTGACACACCATGACCCGTGTCGCGACGAAGAAGTTAGTCCCCTTATTTGGTGTCATCGTGCAGGCGTTGTCGTGACATAGCCTATGTATGTCGCGACAAAGAAGTCAGTCCCCTTAATCTTCAAGTTTGGTCCCTTTATTGCGACGTAGAGCATCCTATGTCATGACATAGTGATCAGTTTCACAATTTTTCAACTTCTAATGGTCTCCTACACACTCACAAAGTATGTTAGCTAACCTTTAGGCTTTAATTGGCCTTAGCACATAGTTTACACAATTTATTCAAAAGATAAAAACTAAGTTAAATCTATACAAATATAAATAAAATGCTTAAGATCAAGCTCTTCAAGTGTGAAAATTAGTTTAATATGCTAGGTACAAAAACGACAGATCAATAACGAGTCAACAAGAACTATTTATCTTTCGACCTCACAATTTAGATTGGCTTAGGGTAAAGGAGTTCTCGAATGGGCAATACCAATTTTGGGTTAATTCCAATCTAATGACTTCATGGGGTTGTCAGACCTAGGTTTTGTTTCTCGTTCTTTTTTTCCAAACAATTGATCTGTTGAAAATCCCTATATAATAATTAAATAATCATACCTCCACCCCTTAATCCCCCACAAAGGGATTAGTTCCTCATAGTTACTTGAAACATCATAAATTCATTATAAAGAATATGCATAAGAAATGAGATTGAAAATATAATTGAAAAAAAGCTCAAGGATTTGTATTGCAATCTGTTGAGATGAAGTCACAATCATTTATTTGAAACTTACAAATCTCGTTTCTGTAAAACAAGAACAAAAATAACCAAAGCCTAAAGAAAGAAAATAAGTAAACCTAAATTATAAGAAAGAAATAAAGCTAAAAGAAAATATGTGTAAAACTAAGTGCTCAAGAGGCCTATTTATAGCATTTGTTCGACCATTTTCCTTAGCCCTAAGTCAACTATCATTCTTTGGGTTTAGGTTGTGTTGTGAAGACCAAAATAGGCCTCACTTGGTGTATTTCTGCATTCAGGAGTCAATGTTGCGACACACAAGATCCGTGTCGTGACATGGAAGGCAATCTTTGGTTGTGTTGTCGCAGCATGCTATGCTTGTGTCACGACATAGAAGATAGTTTATGGATTCTTTGGTTCTGATCCCTATGTTGCCACATCATTTTTCTCGTGTCTTGACATAGTGATCAGCTTCGATGTAGTTCATCTTCCAAAGGTCTCCTGTGCACCAACCTTTAGGCCAACCGGCCCTAAAGTCAAAAAAGACTCCTTTTTACACTTTTTACACATTTTATTCACTATACTAAAACTAAAGTAAATCCTAATGAAAATGCCTAATTTTAAGCTCTTGAAGTGTGAAAACTGGTTTAATTTGCTAGGTCGAATCATGACATCATTGTAAACTATATTACAACTTGACCCGTATACTTACAGACAATGCCTCAAATATATATCTTTTGGAAGCAGTATTACCACTTTAGATGTTGGTACATTTGGAGGCGGTCAAGTTGTTGGTGTCATTACTGGGAAGGCAACGTCTCTAGTTAATTTTAATTTGCACAATTGATAGGAATAAGCAAGAAATTATTAGATTGTAGATACTATTTTTATTTTACTATTAACACTTATTGTTTTTTAGGAACACTAACACACATCCATTCAATGGACCACCTGTAATATCCCTAAATCGGGTCTAGTAGTTTCAGGTATATTTTTCGGGTTTTGAGCATGAATTTAGGAATTTATCGGGTTAATAGTAATTTTTAATTTAATTTAGGAGGTCAATTTGATCTAAAATCGATTAAACAATAATTCAAAAAAAATAAAAATATTTTTGAAAAATTAATTTTAAAGTAATTAAATAATTATTAGTGAAAATAATTAATTTGGGCTGAAAAATAAATTTAAAATAATTTTATTGGTGGTTAATTTGAGTTAAATTGGATTTAATTGTAAAATAAGGGAAGTTGGAATTTTGGAGGGAAAGGATCAAATGGTAAAGTAAGGGAAATGTGAGAGTGGTCATTGGGCAAATTTCCCAATTTTTAATTTTTTGGTGGTTAACTTTTCACACCATTTACATCATATTAGAGAGCTTTAAAATTTATTTTCTTTGCATGGTTTTAAAGATTTATCATCAGAGAATAGATTCAACAAATTTTCTTCTCAAAATACTCTCTCTTTTCACCCGAAATTATTTACAAAAGTAGCCAAAAATATTCTGAAATTTCTCAAGATTCTTGAAACAAGATTTTTAATCAAAGTATTTTGAACAAATCAAAGGTAACTACTATTCATAAACTTATTTTTATGATGATTAGAAGCATATTCACATGATTTGAGTGATAATTACTTGATTTTTTATCAA
This sequence comes from Kokia cookei, assembly GCA_039519145.1. Classification (NCBI taxonomy): domain Eukaryota; kingdom Viridiplantae; phylum Streptophyta; class Magnoliopsida; order Malvales; family Malvaceae; genus Kokia; species Kokia cookei. The sequence continues at coordinate 15,455,967 of CM076901.1, forward strand.
TTCAAAAGCTTAAGGTGCTTTAATGGTGGATCTTGAATTTTGAGAGGAAATCCACAAATCAATGGATGTTCCAACTCAAAATGGATCTATTAGAAGGTTTTTGATCTTATTTATCAAGATTAAACATGTTTTGTAAGGTGATTTAAAGAAATTCGAATTTCATCATCTTCATGAATAGATTTTTCGAATTTTTGTGAAATTGATTTAAATGTGAAATTGATGCTTAGTATATATTTATTTGGAATAGTATTGATTATTGGAAGTGATTAGGAGGACTGGAGTGATCGATTTAGTGAGGAATTGAGTTTTCGACTTGATGATACTAATCCGGTATGGTAACTTTGAGAGAGAATTTTGAGTAGCCTAGTTGATGAAAATTTATGTTTATTATATCTTTTGAAAGGTGATAATATCTATTTTATCTTTTTTGAAGCTCCGAATCTTGAAGAGGATCGAGCTATTCGAAATTGAAGTTTGGATTTGCTTGGTTATCACTTGGTTGTGGTTGAGTTGGTTGTGTGGTGAGTGTAATTAAAGGGTGATTTGGTAAATTAACCGCTATTTATGCTTAATTAGATGATTAATTACTAATTAAAAATATTTAATTAAGTTTTGGTTGGTTAATTTTGCAAGATTATTGATATTTTTCTAAATGATGAAAATTTTATTAAGTGTTGGTAAGTGAGCATGTAATGGTTTTATGTGCTTTGATGGATTGATTATAATGATGATTTAAGCATGTATGCTGGAGTTTTTGGTTTATAGTATGTTGATATTTCAATTGATAATGAACATTGATAATTGGTATTTGGTAATCTTGATTTAAATTGATGTTAAAATGGCTATGTTACATGTTTCACATAAGTATTTTGACACTTTAATTTTAGCACATTATTGATTGAAATTATGTTATGATTGATTGATTATATGGGCATTATAGTGTGGTGGATCCATTGGATATAGTCGACATGCCATAAGACTTGTGAGTACTCACCATTTTGATATAATATTTGTAAGCAATAAGGCTCTAGGTGGACTGCTTTGGAGTAGATAAGAGAGTGTTGAGCTTGTGTCTCCGCTCAACGGGATTGTTCTGAGGCGATATAAGGGAACATGTGGCTTCAGCTTGCTCAATCCAGGACTAATTCTAATTTTGATTGGGAGTAAGGAGATCTGTTTATCCAATGTATGATCACCCGATCAAGCCATGAATCTATATGTCAATATAAAAGAATGAAATGTTATATGCTAAATTGATGATTGTAAGGCATGATTAATTATGATTTTTGATACATGGTTAAGTATATGACATTGAACTATTATGGATTGATATTGTGATTGAAAATTTATATTTGATTTGTTTCAATTTAAGCATGATTTGGGTGCTAATTTACTCGTCGTTTTATTAACATTCCCTGGGCTTTTTAAGCTCACACCTTCACATTTGTGCAGATATCCGACGAGGTTAAGGAGCTGAGGAGTCGAGCAAGAGAGTTCCAAGATATTAAGGCTCGATAGAGATTTAGTTACACTTTTTAGAGATGTTAATCGAGCATTATGGAACTTCCGAAACTTAGTTTAATTTTTGTTGTAATTGGACTTAGACATTGGACATTTTTAATTTTCAATCTTGGATGGCTTTATAATATCATATATGCATGTTTGAGTTTAATTATTGAATAATTTATGGTGTATTGTTGCTTGATAACATGGTGTGTGAGGCATGATGTTTACACTAACAATTGCTTAAATGTAGCTTCTATGGAATGATTTACAAGCGACTAAGTTAAACCACTTGTTTGAATTAATAGGTGGGTGATATGCATGAAATTGATTGTTTAATTATATTTAATTGAGGCTTAATTAGTGTTTAAAAATTCAATTTGGGGTGTATGAATATGTATGGTATTTAATCGCAGCTAAATCGAGTTTAATTAGCCATTAAAATATTCAAAATTGGGTTTAAAATTGAATTTTTCAAACAAAAACTACAGTGTGTGGTGTTGGGTGTTTAAATTATGGTGTTTTTAAATTGGAACTCTAGTTCGTTTAAATTGCAAATTAGTCCAGTAACTTGATAAGTCTAATTAGAGCCTTAAATGATAAGGAAACTTGATGAAATTTTAGTATTAGACTCGCAATTGATAAAATTTGTTAGAAATGCACTCAAATTAATTTTTGGGCATAGTACTAATAGTTGGAAAATGTTATGATTTAGTCCTACAGGTTAAAACTTGAATTAGACATAGTAAATGAACTCGGATTAAGCTGAAATTTTTAGAGCTTACATAAATTGACTAAATAAAGGTTGGTAAATGTTTAGATCTAAAATCAGGTTAGTTTAACCATAGGTGGTAAAATGACGAAAATGCTGAAAATGCCTTTACTTTAAATTACTTATAAAAAGATTAAAATTGGTTCACAAATTGCTTCTGCATTAATAAATAATTAATAATTAGATAAGATTGAGGTGTGATCGCGTCTGTAATGTCACAACAGTTGTGCAAGAGAAAACACGTCGATACAAGTATAGTTGATACAGTAATTCTATCGGATATCAATCCCATGAGGAATGAGTTATTGATGTTCAGATGTCGAAGCAACTAATACTGGAATTAAATGAAATGTAAGTAAAGATGTCAGCACAATTAAGTCAGATCTGCATGGAGACCATTGAACAAATTCTGAATTATTTGGATTGTACTCTCGAGCAAAAACTTAATTGAGTCGTATCCTTGTTAAGGGATGAGGCTTGTCGATGGTGGCAATCAGTGGTTAGGGGTACACATCCAGAGCAAATTAATTGGGCTTATTTTAAGGATGCTTACCAGAGTAAGTTTGTGGGTCCTCGTATGTGGAGGCCTATCATTTGGAATTTATTAAGTTAAAGCAAGAAGATAAGATTGTTTTCGAGTATGAGGCGGAATTTTTGAGATTGAGTCGCTATGCACCAATTATGGTGTCGTGTGAGTAGGAAAAGAGTTTTCGTTTTTAGGAAGGTCTAAGGTATGACCTTAAGGTACAGGTAGCTCCACACGAAGAGTATGTATTTAAGGTTTCGATTAAGGAGGATATTGGCCAACATACACTACCTACTAAGCAAGTCAGAGTCAAAGAGGGTAGACCACCACAGAATAGGGAAGTGGCCCAAGAGAAGGGCAGATTTAGGTTTGCCAACATTCTTAGAGGCACCATATTAAAAATTTCATATTAATAATTGAAATTTGTGAGTGGCGGAACCAAGTACAGTTCAAGCTTAAAAGATTGATGTCTTAGCAAAGTTGCTGGTTTGGTAGTGTGAATTGTTGAATGAGATTTTGATGCGTGATTGAGTTATGTGATATGAGAATGAATGTTTGAATAGCATGATATGCATCTATAATGATTTTATGCATGATTTAAATGCATGACATATTTACAATGAAAATTCATAAAGTGCGTCCTACAACGCGCACTTCCCCCTCTCTCTTTCCACGCCAGCAGAAAACACTTCTTGCAAAGAGTGTTTTTGCCACCTGTACCAAAATCAACCTATTTCCATAAATTTAAAAAACATGACCTATTTTCCTAATTATTTTTTAATAACCTTCCTTGTGAAAAGCTTTCACATTCCATATAGTATTTTTTGCTCAACAAGAAAGTTATATTTGTTAATTCAAAAGTCAAAAGCTAGTTACAAAGATGGTTTTAGAAAGTAATCTCATACATCGAATTTTAGTAAGCATAAAAACACACACAAAAAAGGTTTGACAATTAAAACACATTTATATCCAAAATCATGATACATCAACATCCAAGACGAAAACATGCTCCATTGATCAATTAATACTTTAGCTAAGGCAACTAAAAATCCTTTACCCTCTCGCTTGACATTAAAAAAAACCTCTCAAGAACCCTTTCCCCACATTCCATCATAAAAAAGCTCAATATTACTTCTGAACCACTCAAATGATATGTACCTATTTATTACAAGATATTGTGATAAAGCTTAAATATGACATACTTTTGGATATTAAATATATATATTTTTAGAGTATGATCCTATTAAATTGGACTATTTATTGTCTTTTTATTTTGTAGGGACTAAGTGGTAATAGAAGATAAATTGGAGACAAAAAGCATGGTTTTGAAGAAGAATTTAAAGTTGTGTGAAGATGGAATGCCAAAAGAGAGAGTTTATAGGACAAAAAGACTTGGTTTTATTTTATTTTATTTTTTAAAATATATTTTATATTACGATTTAATATTTAAGATATTATTTAATATTTAAATTTGTATTTAATTTATGTTTAGCTTTTTGTATTTATCTTTCAGAGTTTAAATTGGATCCAATTAGAGAAATTAAATGTTGGAAATAATTTTAATTATCTTTTAGAATTTAGATTGGATTCAACTAGGAATATTATTTACTAGAAATAGGGGGTGGAGTGATTGAATTATTCATCCCCATTCATTGAAAAATCCTCCATCTCCTTAAACCCCTAGTTCAATAAAAGCTTTATTTTATTATCTTGTATTTTTCCCCAAAATCATGAGTAACTAAAAAACCCTTCTAGCCAAAGGTTATCAAATATTCCTCCAAGGTCCATGAGGTTTAGAATCCACGCTTAATTCTTTTCAACCCGAGTATTCATCAATTCTCTGTAATACGGGATTGACGGTTCCGTCCAAAATCACTACAAATGTAATCTTTTCATCTTGTGCAAAGACGACCGCTTTGTGTGTTTTGAGAAGGTTGCATAGTCGGTTCGTTAACTTACTGCGTCAGAGGTTGTCGAGCCAAAAGAGACAAAACGGCATGACATTCATCATTGGGAAAAGATGATCTAGTGTAAAACAGTCCCATTGGAGCAACGGTTGGCTAGAGTCAGCTTCCTCTAAAAACTATATCCGGAGCTGGTGATCGTAGGCGTCCTCTTCCACTATAACTGGCTTATTCGTGCACGAGAAGAACCATCCAAAGTCTATGATTGAACCAAGGAAGAATCAAGATAACCGGAGGCTGGATCTTTGAATATTGATAAACTCTTCTTCTTTCAACTTTTTTATTTTATGCTATTTATTTTTATTTCGACTTCCCTATTTTCTATTTCTTTTAATTATATTTTCTTCTATTTTTAATTCTATTTGTTTTATTTTTCCTTAGATCGCAGAGCTTTTCTTGGGCATGATTTGGCCTACAATCTCGACAAACAAGACTTTTACGACTCTCCAATCCCTGAGGATTAGACCCTACTTCCCTTTTACTATTATTTACTTTAATTTTCGGAATAGGTTATATTTGGTGTTCCCGACGACACATCAAATTTTGTTTTGGTGCCGTTGCCGGGGACTGGTAACGTACTAATCTTGTTTTCTTTTTCCTACTTATGACTAGATCTTCTCTAGGTAATCTTGCATACTCATATGATCTCGAGATTGAAAAGACTGCAAAAGCCAATCGCAAGGAAGCAAAGTTACGAAAAAGGCAGTCAGAAGTTGTAAGAGTTAAGCACAGCCCACCTTAAAAAGTAGAAGAAGGCGACAAAGGTGAATCTAGGGTAAACGAAAACCTTAATCCAACACTGGAAAACCAAGGAGTTGATCCACCGAAGAAAGTGTCGATTGCTAGGTTTGACGAAAATCAAGATCCACCACTACCTATGGATCAAACAATTCGGCAATTAGCTGAGGCTCCTGATGATCAACCACCATTGTGTATTGCGTATCCTACTGTGGATGCTAACTTTGAGCTTAAATCAGGTTTAATCTAATTATTACCAATTTTTCGTGGGTTATAGAATGAGAATCCACATAAACATTTGAAGGAATTCCATATGGTTTGTTTAAGTATGAAACATCAAGGGGTAACTAAGGATCAAATTAAATTACGTGCTTTTCCTTTTTCTTTAGCTAACTCCGATAGGGAATGGTTATTCTATCTACCTCCTGGATCTATTACAACTTGGGCTGATCTTTCTTGTTTTTTTCTTAGTAGGTTTTTCCCAGCTTCTCGTGCCGCTGAATAAAGTAGAGAAATTGTGGAGATTAGGCAAAAAGATGTGGAGTCTCTTTATGACTATTAGGAACGATTCAAGAAGTTGTGTGCAAGTTGTCCACAACAAGGTATAACTGAATAGTCTCTTCTCCAATATTTCTATGAAGGCTTGAAACCTATGGAGATGAATATGATAGATGTAGCTAGTGGAGGAGCATTGGTTAATATGACTCCTCAACGAGCAAGAGACTTGATTTCCACAATGGTCGCAAATACTCAACAATTCCGAGCCAACCCTGAACCTACTCGAAAGGTTCATCAGCTAAGTAATTCCTCCTTAGAAGATAAAGTTGAAAAACTTATTAATGTTGTGAGTTCTCTTATTGCAGGAAAATTAGGGCCGACCCATCAATGTGGAATTTTTGGTGAATTCGAACACACAACTGATGCATGGCCTAATTTGTATGAAGATTTTGTGGCCTAATTAGATGCTATGGGAAACTTCCCTGGAACACCTCAAAGGCGATATGATCCTTATGCAAATACATACAATCCCGGGTGGAAGGATCATCCTAACTTGCGATATGAGACAAATTCACGTTATAACCAGCTATTCCAAAATCGAGCTCCACAACAAGCGCAAAATTCAGGTAGTTCCCTAAAAACTATAGTAAATAAATTAGCAACTAATGTTCTTGAATTTCAGCAACAATCTATAGATTTTTAAAAGAAAAATGAGGCATCTATTAAGGAGTTGACCATGCAAATGGAGAAAATAAATGCACAGGGTAGGCTACCGTCACAAACAGAACCTAACCCAAGACAAAACGCGAATGCAGTGACTCTACAAAGTAGGAAAGTACTGGAACCAATTCATGCTAAAAATCATGCCCAAGAATCTTCCCATGAAAATAAAAAAGACGATGAATAGGTCCGATCGAAACCTCTAATACCCAGAATTCAACCTGCGTTTCCTGGACGAATAAGGCAAACCCAGAAAGGTAATGAGGAAAAAGAAATTCTTGAAACATTTAGAAAAGTCGAGGTAAATATACCGTTGTTAGATGCTATTAAACAGATTCCACGATATGCTAAATTTTTTAAAGAACTTTGCACCAATAAAAGAAAATTGACTGGAAATGAAAAGGTAAATGTTGGTGAGAATGTGTCTGCGGTTTTGCAACGAAGGATGCCAACAAAATGTAAGGATAGAAGTATGTTTGCAATTCCATGCAAAATAGGTCACTTTGAAATTAAAAAAAACTATGTGTGATTTAGGGGCTTCTATAAATGTAATGTCTTTTTCTATTTATGAATCACTTAACGTGGGTTCTTTGAAGGAAATAGGTGTTATAATTCAATTGGTGGACAGGTCTATTATACATGCCGAAGGAGTCCTTGAGGATGTGTTAGTGAAAGTCAACGAACTAATTTTTCCTGAAGATTTTTATATGGTAAAGATGGAAGAGGATAAAACTCCTGGGTCTTCCGATATCTTGTTAGGGCGACCTTTCCTTAGTACCGCAAATACGAAGATCAATGTGCGAAGTGGAACCCTCACAATGGAGTTTGATGGGGAGATCGTAAAGTTCAATGTTTATGACCCTATAGTGAAATCTTGAATGTAAAACCGTGTCGATATAGTGGAATCCTTAGTAGATGAGACTTTCAAATCACTTCATAAAAATGAACCTAAAATATTGTTTGATGATTTAGATCCATCTTGCGAATCCGTTAAGAAATTATTGCCCTCTATGAACAGTAAACTTCTACCTTCTGTTATGCAGGCACCAAATTTCCAACCTCATATGATCAAAAAAATTCAGTGGGAACGACCTTAACTCTAGTTCGGTCATCAAGCTAGCGACGTTAATCAAGCACTTGTTGGGAGGCAATCGAATTATTTTTATTTTTATTTTATTTTTCTATCTTATTTATTTATTTTTGTCCAAGAAACTCGAGGAATTTATTTCAAAAAAAAATAATGATGGAAACTGTAGCACTACAAGAGCAACGATAACATGGGGAGTATTCTAAACCCTTTTCTTTTCGTATTTATCTTCACATTGAGGGCAATGCATTTTAAGTAGGGGGGAGAAGTTCCTCATTGTTTTTGCTATTTTTTATTTGTTGTTTGTGCTGCTATGGGTTTATTGCTACTGCTACCTTGCTATTTTCTGCCTGTTTTATTTTATTTTATTTTTTTAAGTATATTTTGTCCCATTTCATGCTCATGATTTTACCCATAAAATGCCTACTGTTTTGCCCATCAGTATGATTCTTGTTTGCTGAGTTAATTTTGATTTTTCTATGATTAAATTTGTCTCCATTGTTTTATTTCTATTAAGCTTACAAGATTATGATTAATGAAGAAAACTCTATCTTGCTTATGGTAAAATTGATTGAGTCTAAGTATAAGAGAACAGTTAATTCTGATGCATGCTAAAATTGTTTTTCTTGATTGTTAGTTAATTGTCAAATTTATTTTTGATACTTGATTGTTTTTCCTAGTCCTCCTAAATTTAAGTTCTCTATCCGAAAAAAAGAAAAAAAAATAAAAACCTTTGATGATTCCGTGGTTATTAGCATAGTTTTAAACGTTACTAACTGAGTAACCGGGGTAGGGTGCTTGGGTTGTCATCCTACTTCACGTAAAAAGGTTGTGTGACGTGTTAAGCAAAACACCGCTAACCCGTATAAAAAAAGAAAAAAATAAATAATTTCGAAATGTATTAGACTGAGTAACCGGGGTGGAATGCTTGGTTGTCATTTCACTTCGCGTCAAAAGGGCTAACGCATTCTACAAAAAAAAAAGAAGAAAAAATTGAGAGCATGTTGGGCTGAGTAACCGGGATGGAGTGCTTGGGTGTCATTTCATTTCGCGTCAAAAGGTCCAATGTATTCTTAAAGAAAAAAAAGAGAAAAAATTGACAAAATAAAAGGAAGAGAACTAAATTTAGAAACAAGGGTGAACAAATAGGTTTCTTGGTAAGTTAAGTAAATTATCTAACTCTCATGGAATAATTCAAGATGATTTAATTATTGTGTGTTTTAAATGGATTACTTTTTCGGTTCTACCTACAACAAGCTAAAGGTTCTCTTTATTTTTCGTCAGCATTAAGTCTAATTGTTTGTAGAACTTTGGAGTATTATTTTCCATGGTGGAATTTTAATTACTTAGTGGATTAAAAGTCATACTTGAGGGCAAGCATGGGCTAAGTAGGGGGAATATGAAAATGCTTAAATATGATATACTTTTGGATATTAAATATATATATTTTTAGAGTATGATCCTATTATATTGGGCTATTTATTATCTTTTTATTTTGTAGGTACTAAGTGGTAATAAAAGATAAATTCGAGATAAAAAACATGGTTTTGGAGGAGAATTTGAAGTTGTGTGAAGATGAAATGCTAAAAGAGAGAGTTTATAGGACAAAAAGACTTGGTTTTATTTTATTTTATTTTTTAAAAATATATTTTATATTAGGATTTAATATTTAAGATATTATTTATTATTTAAATTTGTATTTAATTTATGTTTTATCTTTTTGTATTTATCTTTTAGAGTTTAAATTGGATCCAATTAAGGAAATTAAATGTTAGATATAATTCTAATTATCTTTTAGAATTTAGATTGGATTTAATTAGGAATATTATGTACTATAAATAGGGGGTGTAGTGATTGAATTATTCATCCGCCATTCATTGAAAAATCCTCCATCTCCCTAAATCTCTAGTTCAATAAAAGCTTTATTTTATTATCTTGTGTTCTTCCCCAAAATCATAAGTAACTAAAAAACTCTTCTAGCCAAAGGTTATCAAATATTCCTCCAAGGTTCATGTGGTTTAGAATCCACGCTTAATTCTTTTCAACCCGAGTATTCATCAATTCTCTGTAATACGGGATTGACGTTTCCGTCCAAAATCCCTACAAAAGTAATATTTTCATCTTGTGCAAAGACGAACGCTTTGTGTGTTTTGAGAAGGTTGCACAGTCGGTTCGTTAACTTACTGCGTCAGAGGTTGTCGAGCCAAAAGAGACAAAACAACGTGACATTCGTCATTGGGGAAAGATGATCTAGTGTAAGACTGTCCCATTAGAGCGACTGTTGGCTAGAGTTAGGTTCCTCTAAAAACTATATCCGAAGCTGGTGGTCGTAGGCGTCCTCTTCCACTATAACTAGCTTATTCGGGCACGAGAAGACCATCCAAAGTCTATGATTGAACCAAGGAAGAATCAAGATAACCGGAGGCTGAATCTTTGAATATTGATAAACTCATCTTCTTTCAACTTGTTTATTTTATGCTATTTATTTTTACTTCGACTTCCCTATTTTCTATTTCTTTTAATTCTATTTTATTTTATTTTTAATTCTGTTTCTTTTATTTTTCCTTAGATCGCGGAGCTTTTTTTGGGCACGATTTGGCCCACGATCTCGACAAACAAGACTTTTACGACTCTCCAGTCCCTGAGGATTAGACCTTACTTCCCTTTTACTATTATTTACTTTAATTTTCGGAATAGGTTATATTTGGTGTTCCCGACGACACATCAGTTTCATATAAACTCCCATGAATTAAGTCCATGAGATCAAAACTAAAACAAAGAGAGTAATAATGAGAACTTGAGTCATGCACCAACCATTACCAACAATCCAAGAGTATATAGATTTCAATTCAACTCCACTAATCTACCTCATACAAACATTACGAATAAAAAAGCCTATTTTAGATTTTTTTTTAACTAGGTTGCACCACCTGAAAGCATTTTAAAAAAAAGTAAATTAGAAATGCTCCAATTATATAAATAAGAGTGAGAGAAAAAGAGATCTTTATGTTTAACACTAAACTTTTATATATCAATTCATAATTTTTTTAAAAATTAAAAAGGGTAAAGTTTATTTCATACAAACAGTGAAAATGATTTTAGTTTTCCAAAAACTTAATTTTTTAAAGCTTTAATTTTTTGAGTAAACGAACACTTACAGTTTTTTTGGATGCTAGTTTAATGTTTAAAATATTTTATGAAAATTTTTAAACACAAGGTTTTTAATTTCCACATATGTTATGTCTGGTTTAGATATCCTTAAGGTTTTTTTAGGTAGACTGTCATATTCATTAGGTAGATACAACTGGTTCTATAATAGAGGCAACCTCTATCTCTATGCTACCTCCTGAAGCTCAAGCTCCTTCTCTGAAGAGAAGATACAACAGGCTAAGCATCCACACACCTTAGAAACATAAAAAAAATAGCTCTATCAACTATTATTTTCTTAAATGTTTTGTGCTATAATTTCACTATTATATTGAATGCTTTGTAAATCAGTTAAAGCCACCGCCTGAGTTCCTACATAATTGGATTGTTACTGAAAGTCCACACAATGATGGGAGGATTGATAAGGTAATTATCTTTAAATGTCTTTTACAATACTTATGATCTATTGTTCCCTATAAGTACGTAAATATATATCTCCTTTGTCACAGATGTTTGATAATATCTCATTATTGCAAAAATACTGCCATAAAGAGCACAATATTACTCTTCGAGCACTTCTTGAGGTAAAAGGTATTAAATGGATGGAATTCTCCCCATGTGTGGAAAGAAGAAAAATGAGAGTGATAGCATTAGAAATGACACCTATTTTCTCCCTAAATTTGTGTATTATTTGTCTCTTTTGTACCATATTTAGCATGCATGTTAGGCATTTCATACTTAGTAATTATGTTTTCTAACTCATTTATGCTTGGTTTAAATTCTTGTTATTTTATCTCTTTTTGTGCACTAATGTTGTCACATGCAACATATATATTGCGTCTTAAAATTGTCAGTGCAAGGATCCATCTCAGAAGACCAAAGCTAAAAAAGAATTAAAAAATGCAGCCACAAATTCAGCTTGAAATTGTGACCAGTGATGTCATCGCATAGGAATCTTTTACTTGAAATGAAAGAATACAAGTTGCAATCACAACTAGAAGCACCAACGTAGGGGAAAAGCATGTTGTCGTCACAGTTGAATATTATAGATTGCACCTAGCAATGTCGCGACAATCTGTAGATTCAGGAAGTTCACACCAGATCTGCGTGAGTGCACAGCTAGAAATTAACTAACTTTGACAGCAGCAATTGGATCTAGATCTGAGAAGAGAGATGGTCTACCATTCTTAAAGCCTATAAATAGAGGAGAAAAGATGAAGAAAGATATCAAGAGGTGGAGGAATTGAATTCTGAAAATACTGTGTGTTTTTGGAGATTTAAGCTGGAGAACAGTGAGCTGATTGAGCAGAGGGGCAACCACTTCTGACGAGAAGTACTTGATGCAACACAAGAGGAACGATTAAGGAATAGTCCTAGTAGTCTAGAGATAGTAAGCTTCGATGTATTTGTTAACCCTTCTTTTATGCTAATGATTTATTCTTGACACTTGAATGAATATGAGAATATCTTTCAATGTTAGATTACTTTGATTCTTACTTAATCCTTCTCATTTGTTTATTCTTGGATTTAATTTCACTAAACACAAGAGTGGAATTGCAGTCTACCAACATCGATAGATGCAGTGACAAGTTAGGTTAACAAGCAAGTTAGCGAGAGCTGCTTGGGATTAGAAGAGATTCTATCACTTGTTCTTAAGTGCATAGAGTTGCCAACATCGAGAGATGGGGTAATTGTGGGTACTTGAGTCTCGATTGAACAAAGAGCTGTTATTGGTAAGATTTCTTTAGAGCTTATTGCTACGAAAATTCATCTATACAATACCTTGTTGACGCATCCAGCATTGCTACTTAGTGATATTAGTGATCCACTCCAACCTTTTGTACTTCATCACACTTTTACTTTTCTTCATTTAGATTCTCAAAACTTCAACAACAATTTGATTTATCTTCAGTTTCTCTGACATTTAACTTTTATAATTACATTGACAATTTTAACTTAGTATGCAAATAAGATTTAATTGTGCTGACATCTTTACTTACATTATCTATAATTTTAGTTTTAATTGCCTCGACATATGGACATCAAGAACCCATTCCTTATGGGATCGATATCTGATAGAATTAATCTATCAACTATACTTGCATCGACGTGTGTCTGCTTGCACAACTGCTGTGACGTTATAGGCCGGTGAAGTTTTTGCACCGTTGCCAAGGATTTGACATTTGTTTGATGTTTATGTTTGTAGATGCAATTAATTATTTTACTTAACTTCTAACTTTTACTAATTTGTTTACTTTCTTGTTGTTAATTTCTTTCAGAATTCTTTAAGTATTACATGTCAACAAGGAGAAGTCTTAAGGATATTGTGAGCTGTGATCTAGAACTCGAGAGAACACTTAGGAGGAGAAAACAAGAGCAAAAGAAAATGGATGGCAACAAAAACAACAACATACCATCATTGCTACCACAAAATGTTGTTCCTCCGGTATAGCCACAACTCGTAAATATTATACCACTGCCTTCACAAGAAGAACAAGTGCAAAACAGGACAATCTGAGATTTTTTATTCATATCCTTGATGATTTACAACTAGAGGTTGTGAGACTAGCTATACAAGCTGGAAATTTTGAACTCAAACCATTGATGTTTCAGATGCTTAATTCAAATGGGCAATATTTTGGTTTGCCTCATGAAGATGCATGAGAACATTTAAAATCATTTTTGCTTATTTGTGCATCCTTTAGTCAACATGGTGTCCTTGATGATGCCTTGAAAATTCAATTATTTCCTTATTTATTGCAAGGTAAAGCGAGAACATGGTTCTTGGGATTGCTGACTGGATCCATTACATCTTGGAATGCGTTAGCAACACAGTTTGTTTTGCGTTTTAATCCACCGACAATGAACGCAAGGTTGCGAAATGACATTACAACATATCATTAGCTGGATGATGAGAACTTACATATAGAACATGGGAGCATTACAAGACTACACTTAGATGTTGCCTAATGCATGAAATTCAACAAGAGACCTAGATAAAGATCTTTTATAATAGGTTGAATGCTCAGACAAGGAATCTTGTCGATGCACCTGCTAATGGTCCTTTGTTGGATTGCACTTACAATGAAGCTGTAGGAATTCTAGAGAGAATTGCACAGAATAATTATCAATATCCAATCTCTCATTCTGCTTAGGTAAAAACTAACCTTGGTGTTCTTGAATTAGATGCTATTTCTACTTTGAGCGCGCATGTATCCTAAGAATATGAAGGGGACAAGTGACATTGCTCCTATCCAAGTGGCCCAACAGATGGATGTGCTGACATTTTCCTTTGAAATTTGTGGTGACAACCACAGTTACGAGGATTGCCCCAACACGCTGAAAATGCATTTTACGTTAATAACATCAGAGGAGGTTCTTATGGTAACTCATGCAACAACAAAGTTCAACAACCTTAAGGGAATCCGAATGCTTCCACATATAGATATGGAAATTCCTCAGCTCAAGGGAGTTACAATAACCATAAACAGCAGAATTTTAATCAAAATTCGCAGGTACATTCGCACACTGATCAACTACAGGCACATAGCCAGATGCAACCACAGATATGATTGCAGCCACAACAGAATGCAATGCCATATATGCAAGGACAACATCAGCAATAGTAGCATTTTTCTCAACAAAGGTCAGATCCTATGGCTGCGCTTGAAGCATTGATGTGAGAGCATATCATGAGAACTGAAGCGATAGTGCAAGGCAATTCTTCTTCTATCCGAGCTTTGGAAGCCCAGCTAGGATAATTGGCTTCTAATCTGAGCGTAAGGTCACCAGGTGCTCTACCTAGTGATACTGAGAACCCAACGCTTAGGGGAATCAAAATGCTTCCACATATGGTAACTCATACAACAACAGAGTTCAACAACCTTAGGGGAATCAGAATGCTTCCACATATAGATATGGAAATTCCTCAGCTCAAGGGAGTTACAATAACCATAAACAGCAGAATTTTAATCAGAATTTGTAGGTATATTCGCACATTGATCAATTGCAAGTACATAGCCAGATGCAACCATAGATAAAATTGTAGCCACAATAGAATGCAATGCCATATATGCAAGGACAGTATCAGCAACAGTAGCAATTTTCTCAACAAAGGTCAGATCCTATGGCTACGCTTGAAGCACTGATGTGAGAGAATATCACGAGAACTGAAGCGATAGTGCAAGGAAAATTTTCTTTTATCCGAGCATTGAAAGCCCAGCTAGGATAATTGGCTTCTAATCTGAGTGTAAGGTCACCAGGTGCTCTACCTAGTGATACTGAGAACCCAACGCTTAGGGGAATCAGAATACTTCTACATATAGTAACTCATACAACAACAGAGTTCAACAACCTTAGGGGAATCAGAATGCTTCCATATATAGATATGGAAATTCCTCAACTCAAGGGAGTTATAATAACCATAAACAGCAGAATTTTAATCAGAATTTGTAGGTATATTCGCACACTGATCAATTGCAGGTACATAGCCAGATGCAACCACAGATTCGATTGCAGCCACAATAGAATGCAATGCCATATATGCAAGGACAGCATCAGCAACAGTAGCAATTTTCTCAACAAAGGTCAGATCTTATGGCTGCGCTTGAAGCACTGATATGGGAGAATATCACGACAACTGAAGCGATAGTGCAAGGAAAATTTTCTTTTATCCGAGCATTGAAAGCCCAGCTAGGATAATTGGCTTCTAATCTGAGTGTAAGGTCACCAGGTGCTCTACCTAGTGATACTGAGAACCCAACGCTTAGGGTAATCAGAATACTTCTACATATAGTAACTCATACAACAACAGAGTTCAACAACCTTAGGGGAATCAGAATGCTTCATATATAGATATGGAAATTCCTCAGCTCAAGGGAGTTATAATAACCATAAACAGCAGAATTTTAATCAGAATTTATAGGTATATTCACACACTGATCAATTGCAGGTACATAGCCAGATGCAACCACAGATTCGATTGCAGCCATAATAGAAAACAATGCCATATATGCAAGGACAGCATCAGCAACAGTAGCAATTTTCTCAACAAAGGTCAGATCCTATGGCTGCGCTTGAAGCATTGATGTGAGAGCATATCATGAGAACTGAAGCTATAGTGCAAGGTAATTCTTCTTCTATCCGAGCATTGGAAGCCCAGCTAGGATAATTGGCTTCTAATCTTAGTGTAAGGTCACTAGGTGCTCTACCTAGTGATACTGAGAACCCAACGCTTAGGGGAATCAGAATACTTACACATATGGTAACTCATACAACAACAGAGTTCAACAACCTTAAGGGAATCAGAATGCTTCCACATATAGATATGGAAATTCCTCAGCTCAAGGGAGTTACAATAACCATAAAGAGCAGAATTTTAATCAGAATTTGTAGGTATATTCGCACACTGATCAATTGTAGGTACATAGCCAGATGCAACCATAGATACGATTGCAGCCACAATAGAATGCAATGCCATATATGCAAGCACAGCATCAGCAACAGTAGCAATTTTCTCAACAAAGGTCAGATCCTATGGCTGCGCTTGAAGCATTGATGTGAGAGCATATCATGAGAACTGAAGCGATAGTGCAAGGCAATTCTTCTTCTATCCGAGCATTGAAAGCCCAGCTAGGATAATTGGCTTCTAATCTGAGCGTAAGGTCACCAAGTGCTCTACCTAGTGATACTGAGAACCCAACGCTTAGGGGAATCAAAATGCTTCCACATATGGTAACTCATACAACAACAGAGTTCAACAACCTTAGGGGAATCAGAATGCTTCCACATATAGATATGAAAATTCCTCAGCTCAAGGGAGTTACAATAACCATAAACAGCAGAATTTTAATCAGAATTTGTAGGTATATTCGCACATTGATCAATTGCAAGTACATAGCCAGATGCAACCACAGATACGATTGTAGCCACAATAAAATGCAATGCCATATATGCAAGGACAGTATCAGCAACAGTAGCAATTTTCTCAACAAAGGTCAGATCCTATGGCTGCGCTTGAAGCACTGATGTGAGAGAATATCACGAGAACTTAAGCGATAGTGCAAGGAAAATTTTCTTTTATCCGAGCTTTGAAAGCCCAGCTAGGATAATTGGCTTCTAATCTGAGTGTAAGGTCACCAGGTGCTCTACCTTGTGATACTGAGAACCCAATGCTTAGAGGGATCAGAATACTTCTACATATAGTAACCCATACAACAACAGAGTTCAACAACCTTAGGGGAATCAGAATGCTTCCATATATAGATATGGAAATTCCTCAGCTCAAGGGAGTTATAATTACCATAAACAGCGGAATTTTAATCAGAATTTGTAGGTATATTCGCACACTGATCAATTGCAGGTACATAGCCAGATGCAACCACATATTCGATTACAGCCACAATAGAATGCAATGCCATATATGCAAGGACAACATCAGCAACAGTAGCAATTTTCTCAACAAAGGTCAGATCCTATGGCTGCGCTTGAAGCATTGATGTGAGAGCATATCATGAAAACTGAAGCGATAATGTAAGGTAATTCTTCTTCTATCCGAGCATTGGAAGCCCAGCTAGGATAATTGGCTTTTAATCTGAGTGTAAGGTCACCAGGTGCTCTACCTAGTGATACTGAGAACCCAACGCTTAGGGGAATCAGAATGCTTCCACATATGGTAACTCATACAACAACAGAGTTCAACAACCTTAAGGGAATCAGAATGCTTCCACATATAGATATGGAAATTCCTCAGCTCAAGGGAGTTACAATAACCATAAACAGTAGAATTTTAATCATAATTTGTAGGTATATTCGCACACAGATCAATTGCAGGTACATAGCCAGATGCAACCATAGATACGATTGCAGCCACAATAGAATGTAATGCCATATATGCAAGGACAACATCAGCAACAGTAGCAATTTTCTCAACAAAGGTCAGATCCTATGGCTGCGCTTGAAGCATTGATGTGAGAGCATATCATGAGAACTAAAGCGATAGTGCAAGGTAATTCTTCTTCTATTCGAGCATTGGAAGCCCAGCTAGGATAATTGGCTTCTAATCTGAGTGTAAGGTCACCAGGTTTTCTACCTAGTGATACTGAGAACCCAACGCTTAGGGGAATCAGAATGCTTCCACAGATGGTAACTCATACAACAACAGAGTTCAACAACCTTAGGGGAATCAGAATGCTTCCACATATAGATATGGAAATTCCTCAGCTCAAGGGAGTTACAATAACCATAAATAGCAGAATTTTAATCAGAATTTGTAGGTATATTCGCACACTGATCAATTGTAGGTACATAGCCAGATACAACCACAGATACGATTGCAGCCACAATAGAATGCAATGCCATATATGCAAGGACAGTATCAGCAACAGTAGTAATTTTCTCAACAAAGGTCAGATCCTATGGTTGCGCTTGAAGCACTGATGTGGGAGAATATCACGAGAACTGAAGCAATAGTGCAAGGAAAATTTTCTTTTATCCGAGCATTGAAAGCCCAGCTAGGATAATTGGCTTCTAATCTGAGTGTAAGGTCACCAGGTGCTCTACCTAGTGATACTGAGAACGCAACACTTAGGGGAATCAGAATACTTCTACATATAGTAACTCATACAACAACAGAGTTCAACAACCTTAGGGGAATCAGAATACTTCCATATATAGATATGGAAATTCCTCAGCTCAAGGGAGTTACAATGACCATAAACAACAGAATTTTAATCAGAATTTGTAGGTATATTCGCACACTGATCAATTGCAAGTACATAGCCAGATGCAACCATAGATACGATTGCAGCCACAATAGAATGCAATGCCATATATGCAAGGGCAGCATCAGTAACAGTAGCAATTTTCTCAACAAAGGTTAGATCCTATGGTTGCGCTTGAAGCACTGATGTGAGAGAATATCATGAGAACTGAAGCGATAGTGCAAGGTAATTTTTCTTTTATCCGAGCATTAAAAGTCCAGCTAGGATAATTGGCTTCTAATCTGAGTGTAAGGTCACCAGGTGCTCTACCTAGTGATACTGAGAACCTAACGCTTAGGGGAATCAGAATGCTTCCACATATGGTAACTCATACAACAATAGAGTTCAACAACCTTAAGGGAATCAGAATGCTTCCACATATAGATATGGAAATTCCTCAGCTCAAGGGAGTCACAATAACCATAAACAATAAAATTTTAATCAGAATTTGTAGGTATATTCGCACACTGATCAATTGCAAGTACATAGCCAGATGCAACCATAGATGCGATTGTAGCCACAATAGAATGCAATGCCATATATGCAAGGACAGCATCAGCAACAGTAGCAATTTTCTCAACAAAGGTTAGATCCTATGGTTGCGCTTGAAGCACTGATGTGAGAGAATATCACGAGAACTGAAGCGATAGTGCAAGGTAATTTTTCTTTTATCCGAGCATTAAAAGCCCAGCTAGGGTAATTGGCTTCTAATCTGAGTGTAAGGTCACCAGGTGCTCTACCTAGTGATACTGAGAACCTAACGCTTACGGGAATCAGAATGCTTCCACATATGGTAACTCATACAACAATAGAGTTCAACAACCTTAAGGGAATCAGAATGCTTCCACATATAGATATGGAAATTCCTCAGCTCAAGGGAGTTACAATAACCATAAACAATAAAATTTTAATCAGAATTTGTAGGTATATTCGCACACTGATCAATTGCAAGTACATAGCCAGATGCAACCATAGATACGATTGTAGCCACAATAGAATGCAATGCCATATATGCAAGGACAGCATCAGCAACAGTAGCAATTTTCTCAACAAAGGTTAGATCCTATGGTTGCGCTTGAAGCACTGATGTGAGAGAATATCACGATAACTGAAGCGATAGTGCAAGGTAATTTTTCTTTTATTCGAGCATTAAAAGCCCAGCTAGGATAATTGGCTTCTAATCTGACTGTAAGGTCACCAGGTGCTCTAGCTAGTGATGCTGAGAACCCAACGCAAAGAGGGAAGGAGCATTGTAAGGCTATCACGTTATGAAATGGGAAGCAAACTTTCGAGCCAAGTAGACACGCTAACCATGACCATGTCAAGGCACTCAAACTAACGCAACAAGGAGAAGTTGCAAGTAAAGGAAACTTAGAAGAATTAAGTGAGGAGGAGCCAACTATAGTGACATCTATGCCTACCATTCGCCAAACAAAAACGTCGATGTAATTGCCTGTGTTGATGCGATCAATTATCCCACAACAACCCACTGCTACAATACCTTGCCATTTTCGTAAAGATTAAAAGAGAAAGACCATGGTAAGGACTATCAAAAGTTTGTTTCTAATTTGAAACAATTACATATTAACATACCTCTTGTCGATGCTATTGTGTAGATCCCCAATTATGAGAAATTTATGAAGGAGCTATTATCAAAGGAGAAGAAATTGTCTGAAATCGAGACGATTGCACTCACAGAGAGGTGCAGCGCTGTGCAAACTAACAAGTTACCACCAAAGATAAAAGACCCTAGTAGGTTCACAATTCCTTGATCCATTGGAAATCATTATCTCGGTAAAGCTTTATGTGATTTAGAAGGATGAGCCCATCATTCTGAGGCAACCATTTTTTACAAGGAGACGTACTCTTAGCGACATTTTCAAGGGTGAGCTTGTCATGCATCATAACGACAAACATGTTACCTTTAATGTGTTCGAGGCATATCTGTCGAAAAGTAAAGAGTAATGTCACCACATTGATGTGTTGAACGAGTTAATCGTGGAAGAATTTAACGAATGGAGTTTAGTCGTCCTAGATAAAGATTCAGTGACATCCGTTGATGAAGTCCTTGCTGAATGTGAATATAATGTTGAGGTTAATAGTTGTGAGCTGAGATAGAGTTGGCAATTGGAATCTTTGGATTTTTCTAATAGGATGATTCTCATGTTTAAATCATCGATTGAACTAGCTCCTACCTTGGAGTTGAAGCCATTACCGACGCATTTAAAATATGTCTTTCTGGGTGACAATGAAACTTTACCTGTTATTGTCAGCACAGCCCTCGACGCAATTCAAAAAGAGAAGCTCATCGTGATTTTAAAGGAACACAAAAGAGCCATTGCCTAGAGCATTGCAGATATTAGAGGCATCAGTCCCTCTTTTTATGTATGTACAAGATCAGGTTGGAAGATGAAGGGAAGCAATCCATTGAGCAATAGGGACGACTTAATGAGAAGATGAAAGAAGTAGTGAAAAAGGAGATTACCAAGTGGTTAGACGCGGGCATCATCTACCCCATTTCTAATAGCAATTGGGTTAACCCTGTCCAATTTGTACCCAAGAAGAGTGGCTTCGCAGTTGTGAGCAATGATAAGAACGAGTTGATCCTTACTCGCATTGCGACTAGCTGACGAGTATGCATGGATTATTGTCGACTGAATGCAGCCACAAAGAAGAACCACTTTCCAATACTGTTCATTGACCAGATGTTGGATAGGCTAGCTGGTAAAGCCAATTGTTTCTTCCTAGATGGCTACTCTGGATACAACCAAATTTCCATTGCACCAGAAGATCAAGCGAAGACCACGTTCACATGCCCATTTGGAACCTTTGCCTTCCAATGTATGCCTTTTGGATTGTGCAATGCACCACCCACATTCTAGAGGTGTATGATGGCTATCTTCTCGGACATGATTGAAGATTCTTTAGAGGTATTCATGGACGATTTCTCTATTTATGGGCAAACTTTTGACCAATACACTGACAACTTGGCGAAAGTTTTGAAGAGATGTGAGGATACAAATCTAGTTCTGAATTGGGAGTAATGCCACTTCATGGCAACTGAAGGCATTGTCCTCGGCCATCGTATATCATGTCACGACATTGAGGTAGATAAAGCAAAGGTCAAAATCATTGAGAAATTGCCACTGCCAATAAATGTTAAGGGAATAAAAAGCTTCCTTAGACATGCTTGTTTCTAAAGGAGATTTATCCGTGATTTTTTCAAGATTGCTAAACCGTTATGCTCATTGCTAGAGAAGAATAAAAAGTTTGTCTTTGATGACACTTGTCTGAACACATTCATTACAATAAAGAAGCAACTAGTACAAGCTCCAATTGTCGTCGCACCAGACTAGACGCAACTGTTTGAATTAATGTGTGATGCAAGTGACTTTGCTGTAGGAACTGTGATGGGAAAATGTAAATAAAAGGTATTTCATTCTATTTATTATGCTAGTAAAACTTTAACTGAAGTGCAGGTCAATTATACAACTGCTGAGAAGGAATTGCTAGCAGTAGTTTTTGCATTCTACAAGTTTTGTTCATACCTTGTCGGCGTAAAAATTACAGTGTACACAGACCACTCTGCATTAAGGTACCTTTATGTGAAGAAAGACACCAAATCGAGGTTGATTAGATGGATCCTATTGCTACAAGAGTTTGAATTTGAAATCAAGGATAGAAAGGAATCTGAAAGTCAAGTGGTTGACCACTTGTCTTGACTGGAAGTTGGAAGTGAAGATAGGAATAAAGTCCAAATTTTCGATGCATATCCAGACGAGTAGTGTTCTTTTTCGATGCATCACCCTGGTATGTTAATGTTGTCAACTATCTTGTGTGTGGGAAGTTACCTTTGAGTGCTGTTGGTCACAAAAAAATTAGATTTTTGCGCGACGCTACAAAGTACTATTGGAACGAGCCATACCTGTTTAAGGTATGTGCCGACAACATTATCTATCGTTGCGTTCTTGAAGAGGATATGACTTCTATCTTGCGACATTGCCATGATGCTCGCTATGGATGTTATTTTGGTGGTGTAAGGACTATTGCTAAGGTCCTCAAGTCAGGATTTTATTAGCCCACATTGTTTTGGGACACCTACAACTTTGCACAACAATGTGATCGATGTCAATGCACTGGATCAATAACTCGACGCAACGAGATGCTCCAACAACCTATTATGGAGGTGGAGTTATTTGACGTCTGGGGTATAAACTTCATGGGGCCATTTCCAAACTCTTTTGGTAATGTGTAAATTTTAGTTACTATTGACTATGTATCGAAGTGGATCGAAGTAATCGCGGTGCCAAAAGATGATGCTCAAACGGTGTTGAAATTCTTCCACACTTACATCCTTACGAGATTTGGAACACCTAGAGCATTAATAAGTGATCAAGGTACTCACTTTCACAATAATCAAGTAGCGACAGCATTGAATAGATATGGTGTGAAGCATCGTATGACCACAACATAGTATCCATAGACAAATGGCTAAGCGGAGATGTCTAATTGGTAAATCGAGAGCATCCTTGAGAAGGTGGTTAATCCATCTAGGAGGGATTGGTCTTTGTAGTTACATGATGCATTGTGGACGCTTCGCACCGCATATATAACCCTGTTGGGGATGTCGCCATATCAACTAGTGTTTGGAAAGTCATGCCACTTGCCAGCTGAGCTTGAGCATAAAGCTATATGGGAAATCAAGCAGGTAAATATGGACTCTGATGCTGTTGGAAGGAAAAGATTGTTGGACATTGCTGAACTAGAAGAAATTCACCGCAATTCCTATAGAATGTCGCAATATACAAAGAAAAGACCAAGAGATGGCATGACAATATCATCTTGCGTCAACAATTTAGCCTTGGTCAGTTAGTACTTTTGTTTAATTCACGTTTAAAACTGTATCCAGGTAAATTGCGTTCAAGATGGTCGGGCCCTTTTAAGGTTGTCGAAGCATTCCAGAACAGTGCGATGACAATTGAGAATCTGAAAGATGGGCAACAGTTCAAGGTCAATGGCCAACATCTGAAGCATTATGTGAGCCCAGAAGTCAAAGAACCAAACGAGACCATCGATTTGGTTACATTTAAATAATGTCAATGCATTTTACATTTCCTTTTATCTTTTCACTTTTACTTGTTTCCTTTTCAATTTTATGTTGGAATAAAAATCATCTTTTTCTCGATGCATCACAAGCACAACTTGTTGGCGCATTCTGTGATAACTTAGCAACTTTTTTTCAGCAAGGATTATGCTGGTTGATCTTCATCTATTCCTAACCTTTGGATCAACCAAAAAGGTACGATCTGTAGCCTATCATTTATTGGCTGCAGACGTGATGATTTTTCAGGACGTTTGCAATAATCATGACTATTTCCATTGAAAGGTTATAAAACCCTTTCTATCTACTTCCTTTTCCACTCACATTTGACAATGCTGCTGCAACTCTTCTTTTGTGTTATTTTCGCTCTTACTTTTTCACGAGTTTATTTATTTCTCTATAAGTTTCTTTTAACCTTTTTATTGAGTTATTATTGCCAGAATAAGAGGTGCGAAAACTCTATCTAAAACGCCTAAAACTTCTGCCACCGTGGTTTGGTCCACAGACCAACCTCTATCAAGAGTGTCGGTCTTATTTCTATCTAAAGCAGCCAAGGACCATTACATGATATGATGCTAAAATGAAACTGCCATCCATAGCAAGGCTTACAGTTGTCCCTACACTAGACTTTGGGGAAGGAAATCACACGGACAATCAGTCGGTTGGGATGGGAATTCTTCTGCGAGCATTCAGTCGGATATTCCCCTACAATGGTAAGGGAATTTTATGCCAACTTTGTTGACATTGAGTAGGAGTTCATCTTTGTGCGGCAGGGCTTAGTACCATGGAGTGCTACCCATATCAACACTCTATTCTGCTTTGCTAAAACAGAAGACACCCACACTGTGTTTTTGGAATAACTGACCGATGAAGGTGCTGACCAGATACTGAAAGATCTTTGTGTTGATGGTGTCATTTGGATGGGCACTGGTCCGCACAACTTTACCATGCACCATCGATATCTGACGACCTACAGCAAGGTATGGTTTCACTTCATGAATAGTCGCATCTTGCCCTCTACACACAACACAACGATGACACTAGATATCATGTGCATTTTGCATTCAATCTTAAAGGGCTATCACATCGATGTCGGTGCAATCCTCAACGACCAGATTGCTGAAACAGCATCTAAACAAACAGGTATACTACCTTTCCCTTCCTTAATCATGCTACTATGTAAGGATCGAGGTATTGTGCCCAGAGATGGGGAGGAGTTATTAGAGAACAAGAGCCCCATCAACGATATCTTCGTAGAAGGACAAGGGAAAAGGGAAGCAGAAGGAAAAATAGGCAGATGCGCCCACAAATCCTAAGTTAGAAAAAAGGCTGGCTACCATGGAAGTAAATATTGATTGTATCGACCTGCGAAATATTCATATTGTCAACATATTAGAAGATATGGACTGTCGGCAAAACATATTCTATGAGTACATAAAAGCATGGAATGACGCTATTATCGCTGCATTGAGGAACATGAGCCCAAGTCCACTGCCAGATTTTCCTGTATTCCCCTCCATCTTCCGACTAATGCCATCATCCTTTGACCAACCTACTCCTGATGGTAGGGCTATAGCATGTTTCCTCTCCAACAAGAATCCACATTTCAGATGAAGAGGAGCATGAGAAACATTCTAATATTCGGGAGGATTGCTACAAAACTATAGCCAGCTTGTTCAAAGAAGAGTTCTCGAACAACCTTGGGGCTAATATGGTAGAGTGAGCGGCTATGGTTAATGAAGTGACTACCCCGATTGTATCTATGGGTGTAGACGTAAAGGAAAGCACTAGTAAGAACCCTACTGAGCAGAAACAGCTTGGGGAAGAAAAAGCAAAACAAGAAGAAGGCCAAGAGAATAAAAAGGAAAGAGAGGAAGAACTTGGGAATAAGGACCGTGCAGAGAAGCAGGAGGAAAAGCAAGACGATGCCTAGACAGATATCGCTGAGGATATTGTTGAAGCACCCTTAAGTGTGGGGGCATCTAGTGACGACATGGCTCCAGTTGATGCGAATCCGACTTAGGCAGTTACCAGCTGCATAGAGGAGTTCAATCCTCTCGCCATTATGCCTTATGTGACACCGCTAGCTGAGATCCACCTATCAGATGTAACTGTCGATGAGGGTGCCACCTAACCAGCTGTGAAGGAACAATCTGTTACTCAAGTTGGTTCGAAAGACAAAAAGAGAAAGCGCAAGGACAAAAAGAAGAAGAACAAGGAGGAAGGAAAGTGCCCAAGGAAGAAGAAAAAGAAAACCAAAGCAGCCACGACATCAGATGCTGAGTAAATGAGTTAGTTTACTTTTCTATAGGTAGTTGCATGCATTTCATTGTCATTGCATTGTTATTTGTCATTGCATTTTTCATATTAGTTTAACTACATTGTAGTTGCATTTCCATTCTTATATGTATAGTATTGTCAATGCATTGGGGACAATGCAAACATTAAGTTTGCGGGGATATTGTGTGAAATGGAAATGCGATTGCACCCACATATTTGAATTTTACTTGATTCTTTAGTTAATGAAAATACACAGAATTTCAACAAAAATGTGACCACAATTTTTTATTTGATGCATAAATCTTGAATTGATTGGGATGCTAACATTGAATTTGATGAATGTGAATGAATATTGAGCTCTTCTTTTTTTTAATGAATAATTGAATTGCTTCAATAATGAATGGACAGTAGCAACCTTTGAATCTTGCACTAAATTGCCAATTGCAGCGACATTGTATTAATAAAGAACACTCCAATGTGAGTGCATTGTGACTTATCAAAGGAGAACACTCTGCTGCATGTGTTAGAAATATCATCTAGCCATAGGCTGTCATTGCAAGAGTGTTTGTCGGCGCAATTACATACCTCCTGGAGGTTTATTGCACCTTATCGTTACTGCCCAGGAACCAAGGTAGAGTAATGCAATGACATATCTTAGTCACATATAAAAAATGTTGAATGAGAAAGAGAAAAGAAAAAAAAAGAAATATTGCTATAAATGCTGTATTGGTTTAAGAAAGGGTAAGATTCAAAGCATGTTCCTAACATGAGTGATGTTGCAGTTTTAATTGTTCATGCCTCTAAATTGTCGGCACATTATTCTATCATGTGAATGCAATTTGTACATTAGGATCCCAAAAAATTTAAGTTGTGAGAATAATAATTGCGGTGACATGTTTGTCTGTGATTTTACTAATTTTTGTTTACTTGAGGACAAATAAACACTCAATTTTGGGGTGTGATAGCATTAGAAATGACACCTATTTTCTCCCTAAATTTGTGTATTATTTGTCTCTTTTGTACCATATTTTGCATGCATGTTAGGCATTTCATACTTAGTAATTATGTTTTCTAACACATTTATGCTTGGTTTAAATTCTTGTTATTTTATCTCTTTTTGTGCACTAATGTTGTCACATGCAGCATATACATTGCGTCTTAAAATTGTCAATGCAAGGATCCATCTCAAAAGACCAAGCTAAAAAGAATTAGAAATACAGCCACAAATTCAGCTTGAAATTGCGACTAGTGATGTTGCTGTATAGGAATCTTTTACTTGAAATGACAGAAGTCAAGCTGCAATCACAACTAGAAGCACCAACATAGGGGAAAAGCATGTTGTTGCCGTAATTGAAGATTATAGATTGTGCTTAGAAATGTCACGACAATCTGCAGATTTAGGATGTTCACACCAGATCTGCGTGAGTGCACAGCTGGAAATTAACTAACTTTGACAGCTATAATTGGATCTGGATCTAAGAAGAGAGAAGGTCAACCATTATTGAAGCTTATAAATAGAGGAGAAAAGATAAAGAAAGATATCAATTGGTAGAGGAATTAAATTCTAAAAATACTGTGTTTTTGGAGATTTAAGATGGAGAATGGTGAGCTAATTGAGTAGAGGAGCAACCACTTCTGACGAGAAGTGCTCGATGCAACACAAGAGGAATGGTTAAGGAATAGTCCTAGTATTTTGGAGATAGTAAGCTTCGATGTATTTGTCAACCCTTCTTTTATGCTAATGATTTATTCTTGATACTTGAATGAATATGACAATATCTTTCAATGTTAGATTACTTTGATTCTTACTTAATCCTTCTCATCTATTTATTATTGTATTTAATTGCATTAAACACGAGAGTGGAATTGTAGTCTACAGACATCGAGAGATGCGGTGACAAGTTAGATTAACAAGCAAGTCAGCAAGAGCTGCTTGGGATTAGAAGAGATTATATCACTTGTTCTTAAGTGCACAGAGTTGCCAACATCGAGAGATAGGGTAACTGTAGGTACTTAAGTCTCAATTAAACAAAGAGTTGTTATTGGTAAGATTTCCTTGGAGCCTTATTGCTGCGACAATTCATCTATAAAATACCTTGTTGACCCATCCAGTGTTGCTACTTAGTGATATCAGTGAACCACTCCAGCCCTTTGCACTTGATCACACTTTTACTTTTCTGCATTTAGATTCTCTCAACAATAATTTGATTTATCTTCAGTTGCTCTGACATTTAACTTTTATAATTACGTTGACAATTTTAACTATCTTAGTATGTAGATCAGATTTAATTGTGCTGACATCTTTACTCACGTTATCTCTAACTTTAGTTTTAATTGCCTCGACATATAGACATCAAGAACCCATTCCCTGTGGGATCGATATCCGATAGAATTAATCTATCAACTATACTTGCATCAATGTGTGTCCGCTTGCACAACTGCTGTGACGTTATAGGCTGATTTGAGAGTAACGACAAAAGTGGATCACTAGTGGTGTGACAACTACCAGTGCCAAACCTTCCTCCACCATGTTCGTTCCACAACCAAGCGGTTGAGGATCACTTCAATAACAACTTCTTTAAAAGACAACCATTCTTAAAGAAAGATTTCATCTTCAAAGACGCACCATTTATGTGATTCGATAAAGGCATTTCCTCAGGGATAGAAAAGCTAGGCTGGGAGATGTTCTCCGTCCATCCAGAGGACGTTTATACTCAGATGCTGTGGGAGTTCTATACCCACATAACCCTAGACAACCCTTTTTTATGTTAAAGGGATTTCCATCTTTTTTATGCCTTTTCTATCAACTCAAACTATGAGTTCTATACTTAAGGGCTCGACCAAGTTCTACAAGACTTGTGTGTTAAAGGGGAAAAATGGAAAATATCACGCCAAGATAGCTACACCATTGAAAGAATAGCGTTGAAAAAATATTTCCACGTTTGGTATCATTTTTTGAAAACACGTCTTATGCCTACCACCCATAATACCACAGTATCCAAGAAAAGGTTGTTGTTATTGTATTCCATCATGAAGGGAAGAAAAATCAATGTTGGGTAGTGATTTTTGGTGAAGTCCATCGATGCATTAAGAAAAATGTTGGAAGCCTTAAGTTCCCCTCCCTTATCACAACATTGTGTCAACATGCAAATGTTCCCTTCGAGGAAAATGAGATCACTATAAACAAAGGAGCCATCACGAAGCATATAGACTCTAGGAATTGTAAGGAAGAGTCACCATTAAAAACTCCTCAAGGGATGGCATCCACTTCATCCACTCCTACGTTTTCCATTGTGAACACCTTAACTGCTAAAACCCAGTTCGAGATGCAAGTTTTGGCTTGCTTTGAAAGAATGTCCAAACAAATCCACTTAGTACAGACCAGGGTAATGAAGATGGATATTGCTCTTCAAAAGGCTCAACATAACATGGAAGTTTTATGGGGCTACATGAGCGAAAGAGATGATGCCATCAAGCAATCCTTGCAGCCAAATTTCACCAAAATGCCCAAATTTCAAAACTTTCCAAGAGGGTTGGATTCTAACGTTGAGGAGGATGAACAAGTTGTGGGCGACACCAGGATTAATCCTGTAACTTCGAAACCTACCTTTGAGGGTGAAGAAGACCAAGAGCCCGAGGATGAAGAAAAGATAGACTCAGAGAATGAAAACATGGAGACAAGTCCTGCACTTGCACTTGCAAAGAATGCCACGACACCAATATCACCACAAACAAAATAAGATCGTGTAGTTGCCAATTGATAGACGATCTTACAAAATCCGATGATGATGAGGAGGACACACACATAACATAACTAAAGAGGAAGCAATGTGCTAAGAAACCTGCTAGGAAGTCCCTTCGCATCAACTAAGGGTAACCCCAAAACTTTGCTCCAATGTTTTACTGTTATTTGCGGTTGTTTTTATTTTTTCATTGCATAATTTTGTTTATATGTTTTTTTCATTCATCCTGTTCAGGCATTAAGGACAATGCATCTCTTAGGTTTGGGGGTGTATTGTAGCATTTAGTATGTTAATATATTTGTGTGTTTTGTGTTCATTATTTTTTCATAGCATTTCTAACATATATAATTGCCATGATATATTTGAAAGTTATACTAAGATTGACTTAATTTGAATAACTCAATGAAAATGCAAACATATAAGTTAGCACAATTGTTGGTAGATAGAATAATACAATATTATTAAAAACAAATGTCACCAAACCTATCACATTGCTTATACTTTTTTATCGATTATTGAATAGATGCTTAATTAGGATAATGACTAAGACATACCTATTGAGGAAGAGGCCTAAATTGTTTGAAATATTACCATAATTGCAATAAAATTTCCTTGTTTGGAAAAATTAAAAAGCCAATAAATATTATTATCTAATGAACACCTTTCACAAAAAGTTCACAATTGGTACAATAAAAATATAAAAATACTTAGTCAACTAGTGATTGAGAAAGATAAAAAAAAATTGTTATAGAAATGTTCCATGAAAAAGAAATTGAAGAATATCGTATTGTTATTCCATAGAACTCTCTAGAATGGAAAACAATTTATTTTCAAGCTTTTTGTGTTGTGTGACATGAAAACTTGGATTCAATATTTATTGTCCTTATCTCTAATTCTAATTACCAAAAAAATCCTAAAACTTGTTAGATTAGATTCTATCCGATGAAGATTTATTTTGGGAAAATTAGGCATAAATGTCAATGTGCAAATGTTCCCTTCAAGGAAAATGATGAGATCACTATAAACAAAGGAACCATCACGAAGCTTGTAGTATATAGGATTCGTAAGGAAGAGTCGCCATTGCAAACACCTCAAGGGATGACATCTACTCCTATGTTTTCCACTGCAAACACATTGACTGTTAAAACCCCGTTCGAGATTCAAGTTTTGGTTTGCTTTTACAGAATGTCCAAACAAATCCACTCAGTAGAGACTAGGGTAATGAAGATGGATATTTCTCTTGAGAAGACTCAGCGTAACATGGAAGTTTTATGGGGAACATGAGGGAAAGGGATGATGCCATCAGGCAATCCTTGCAGCAAAATTTCATCAAAATGCCCAAATTTCCAAACATTCTGATAGGGTTGCATTCTGACGTTGAGGGTGATGAACAAGTTGTGTGTGACACAAGGATTAATCCTACTACTTCAAAACTTACCTCTGAGGGCGAAGAAGACCAAGAGCTCGAGGATGAAGAAAAGACAAACTTAGAGAATGAAAACGTAGAGACAAGTCCTGAACCTACACTTGCAAAGAATGCCTTGACACCAATATTACCACATACAGAACAAGATCGTGTAGTTGACCAATTGATAGATGATCTTACAAAATCTGATGATGATGAGGAGGATGCATAGACAGCGCCACTAAAGAGGAAATAGTATGCCATGAAAACTGCTAGAAGTCCCTTCGCATCAACTAAGGGTAACCCTAAAAGTTTGCTCCAATTTTTACATGTTATTTGCATTTGTTTTTATTTTTTCATCGCATAATTTTTTTTATAAGTGTTTGCATTCATTCTATTCATGCATTGAGGACAATGCATCCCTTAGGTTTCGGGGTGTATTGTAGCATTTAGTATTTTAAAATATCTGTGTGTTTTGTGTTAGTTATTTTTGTCATAGCATTTCTACCATATAGAATTACCATGATATATTTTTTCCATTAGATTGCTAAACCAGGATGAGTGTAGTTGTTATATTTTTTATGTTCGATAAGGAAATCAAGTCTTCAATAAAAAAATTTTATTAGGTGAATTTAGCTTTGGGTAGTTGCTTGAATTTAAAATCCTAAAAGTAAAATTCTTTAGTTTATTGTAATTAATCTAAACTAAATTTTTCTTAATAAACTTATAAATCTTGAAGCTAAGTTTAGTTTAATAAAAATGTTATTGTTGCCATTGTCACTTGAATTTGCTACCTTAAGTCCTTCAGTTAACTACAACCAATATTTTTTGCCCTATCGCGATACACTAGCAAATCTTACCCTTTCATTATTAACTCCCCAAATGAACCTAATCCAAAATTCAGTATACATTCATTCAATTCAGCTCATAACCAGCATCTAAACTCCAACTTATGGGTTCAAACCAATCTTCGAAATTACTATCAATTTGTAAAACTAACTAGTTAGATTCCTTACCTTATTTTGACGCGAACCGCACTAGTGATCGTCTTTCAGCTTTAAGGTTCTGTGGGGCATTTGAGTAAAAAGTGAAGGTACCTGTGATGATGTTAGCATAATCTTTATCCTTTTAGCGCCTAGCTACATAAACAAAGGAAAGTTGTCTTGCCTCAACTCAATTCGCACCCTAAGCTAGTGCTCTCTGACCTCGATTACCATTTCCATTTTGGTTTCGACCCCTTTGAGCACCCTGATTACGTCTCTGATTTTGACCCACAACTAGGCCTTGATTTTTGTTCAAATTTTGCACCTGATCCTATCAGCGAGGATAATCCCTAATCTTAGGCTCCATTGAGCCACAAACAAAACAAGTATCTGTCGTTCTCCAACACTCGTCTGGATGGCGCCTTTAAAAATGTTGGCAAACTTGAATCTGCCTTCTCTAGAGTCCACTTCTCTATTCTATGGTGGTCTACCCTGTCTGACCCACTTAGCAGGTCGCGGGTTTGAGTAGTAAGGCCTTTTTGATGCATTTTGAAAGTTCAATTACCTAATTGAGTGCCCAAGAAAAAAAAAAGCAGAAGCTTAAATACTTTTTTAAAAAATTTTGAGGGTCACTTTGATGCATTTTAAAGTGGTATTTATTCAAGTCTTGAAGCTTTTGTTAACTTCTCAAGTTTTTTTCATCCCCACACACCAACAAGAGGGTGGTGGATAAAGTTTGTTCACATCATGGTGAAGGTGTCTAGAGCCACAAGGTGAGGTGGGGTGAGGTAAATATAGTAGATAGTTTTTTTGAGGGAGGAGATGCTTGACTCTTTCTAAAGAGTAAAAGATCTTTTATAGATAGTGAGTTAGGAGGTGAGTTGACTGTGGGTCCCAACCAATAACAAGTTTGCTTCTTAGGTTAACAAGTAAGGTTGTGATGGCTCCTACCACGAGGTGATTAGATCGAAAAGGCTACCAGGCATATAGTTGGTGATAGAGAGCAATGGCACACATTAGATTGTAGCAAATGTGATGGGAGAGTCTTTAGCATATCATTGGTAATATACAAACTAGCAAGAATCGTCTGATGAAATATAAGTACGTTAAAATTAAAATGACAACATAGATATTTTTTAAAACAGTATTTATCATGTATTCTCTAAATTTTAATAAAACATTAATTAAATTTATTAAAACAATTTATCTTATTCAAATTTGATTAATTTATATTTTAAAATTAAAAAAATTAAATTAAATAGTTCTAGTGTAAAATCTAGATGATACAACTCGGAATAATTTAAATTTGAAAAAACCAAAGTTTTTCCCATATACCATATGCAAGAAATAACCTAAATTATACCAACATTTAACATGCAATTATTATAACAAAAAATAGCAAAAACCAATGTAAGACTTCCAAATAAAATCTATAGCATTAAATTATTTTCCAATGAATGTTATATACCTACCACTTTATTATTAAAAATTATAAAAGGTACCTACCACTTTTAGATTTTCTTACTCTTTAAAGACAACTCATATTTCCAAAATTTAGACTAATAATTAGCCAAGTTCTTCACTTCCCTAAAATGATTAAAACCGACTAAATTTTAAAAATATATAAATTGCATTTATATTCTAACGAGAAATAATTTAAGAGTTCATTTTCAATAGTTTAAAAAATCATTTGGATATCAAATTTAAACAAATACAAGGGGTAAATTGATGGAATTTTATATGGAGTCAAAAGCAATCATCATACTTGGAAAATGATAATCCTTGAGGGGATTCTTCATCACAATTTTCATTTTTTTCCTTAATTTTTGTTTACCTAGTACAATCTTCTATTTAGATTAACCAAACCATGGCTTGATTGAATTTATTTAGATATAGTTTTGTTCTATTTATTTTTTTTCTTGAATTCAATTTTATTAGGATAAAAATATTGGATTAATCTCTTTGATATTTCTTTTATTTTCATACTTTATAATTTTATTGTGCTTATTTTTGTTTAAATTACTTTATCATCATTATAATTTTTGTTGTTGTTGATGTTCTTGTCACAAATTGTTAAAAATTGAATGTTGACAATGAAGAAATATTGCATAGTAAATGAAATGAAAGAACACACAAATTTTACGTGGAAACTCTTTAGGAGAAAAACTACAGGTAGAGGAAAAGAAAATTCACTAATGTTGAAAATCGAATGATTACAAGAGGAGATAACTACGTCTAATTATAGCTTGAAAAACATTATTCTAATCAGTAACTAATAGAAGTAATGTAGTCAGGTTGAAACACCTTATTCTAATAAAAATAAAATAGATTATTTATCCTAATTAAAATAAAATTAAAGAAGTTTTGTACTATTTGGACTTTACTTTTATTTTATTTCTCCATTGTATTTTATTTTAACAAGAATTCTAGTCACCCAATTCTAACAATCTCCACCTTGACACGAATTCTCAACAAACAAGTTCTTCATCACAAACTCTCAATGAACAAGTTCTCCACCTCTTCCAAGAAACCCTTTTTAAGGGGTATTCTTTAACAATGAAGACCAACCAAGTCTAAGCAATGCTCAAACTTTGTTATAAGGAGTGACTTAGGCATCATATCTACAGGATTTTTATGAGTCCTTTTAACCAAATAGCTTCTTTACAAGCCTTAGTAATCGCCATGTACTCAACTTCAATGGTAGACAAAGCAACTATAGTTTTCAAAGTGGTTTTCCAATTGATTGCACAACCTCCAATTATAAAGACATACCCCGTGAGGGATCTTCCTCTATCAATATCTCTAGAAAAATCAGCATCAACATATCCAATGACTCCATCTTTAGTTCTCCCAAGCTGTAAGCAAACATCAATAGTACCTCATAAGTATCTCAAAATTCACTGAACTGTTTTCCAGTGTTCTTTATCGGGATTCTCCATGTATCTACTAACTACACTAATTGCATATAATAAATTTAGACGTAAGCAAACCATAGCAAACATGAGAGATCCCACTGCACTAGAATATAGAACACGTGACATGTAATCAATCTCACCATCTGATTGCAGAGACAATGCCATAAAAGTCTAAAGTGGGCTGCTAATGGAGTACTAATAGGCTTAGCACTCTGCATATTGAGCATGCAAAGAACTTTCTCAATGTACCCTTTTTGACTTCGATGCAATTTACTTGCCTTTCTATCTTTGAGAATCTCCATCCCAAGCATCATCTTTGCTGCTCCTAAATCTTTCTTCTCAAATTCTTCACTAAGTTGAGCTTTAACCTTTTTATATCTCTTTTTTATCTTTCGCTACTATCAACATGTCATCAGCATAGAGGATTATATACACAAAAGAACAATCACTGTTTTACTTAAAAAAAGCACAACTATCAAAGCTTCTTCTTTTGAAATCATGGGTAGTCATAAAATAATCAAACCTCTTGTACTACTGCTTTGGTGATTGTTTCAAACCATAAAGGGA
The DNA here is from genome assembly GCA_039519145.1 of Kokia cookei. Taxonomy (NCBI): domain Eukaryota; kingdom Viridiplantae; phylum Streptophyta; class Magnoliopsida; order Malvales; family Malvaceae; genus Kokia; species Kokia cookei. The sequence continues at coordinate 15,491,676 of CM076901.1, forward strand.
CTTTTTCAACAAACAAACATAGTCCTCCTTTTCTACGACTATAAAACCGTCTGGTTGTTGCATGTGAATACCTTCCTCAAGTTCTTAATGTAATAATGTTGTTTTTACATCTAACTGACGAAGCTCCAAATCATACATGACAACAATACTAAGAAAGGCTCAAATCGAGCTGTGTTTCACAATTGGAGAAAACACATCTATGAAGTCTACACTGAGAATCTTATTGTAACCTTGGCAACAAGTATTGCTTTATATCTGGGTTTTTCAATTCCTGAAATCCCTTCTTTCCTCTTAAACACTCATTTACAATGAAAAACCTTTTTACCCTTTGGAAGCTTCACTAAGTCCCACGTTTTATTCTTATGGAGTGATTTCATCCCTTCTTGCATGGTAATCATCCACTTTTTCGAGTCTTCACAACTAACTACCTCAGAATAAGTAGATGGCTCTTGATTTGCATCAATATCTTCAACCACGTTTAAAGCATAAGCTACTAGATCAGCCTCAGAGTACCTCTTCGGAGGTTTAATTTCTCTTCTAGGTCTATTTTTGGTAATAGAATATTATGGTGAAGAAGTGGTTGTATTCTGAACTTCTGTACTAACTGGAGGAGTTGACTCTATTATAGATACTGGATCAATCTGAAACTCCACCTGCTTTTGTTATTATTTATTAGAAGAGTCTTTAAGAGATAAGTTTGGCAAGAGTTTCATAAAAAACAACATCACTGCTAATCACAACTTTTCTATTTTCAGGACACCATAACTTATACCCTTTTACACCAACCTTATAACCAAGAAAAACATATTTAATGGATCTAGGTTCCAATTTTCCATTACCAGCAAGTGCATAAGCAAGACACCAAAAAATCTTTAAATCTGAATAATTAGTAGGCTTACTAGACCATATCTCTTGTGGAGTCTTTTTCTCAATAGTAATGAATGGAGGGTCGGTTAATAAAAAAACATGTAGTAGAGGATGCTTCAGCCCAAAACAACTTTTGTAAATTAGCATTCGACAACATACATCGAACCTTCTCCATGATCGTTCTATTCATTCATTTTGTAATGTCATTTTGCTGTGGATTACGACGAACTGTCAAATGTCTCATGATCCCTTCTGATTTGCACAATTTGTTAAACTCATCATAACAAAACTCCAAACCATTATTTGTGCAGAGGTATTTTATCTGATTTTGTGTCTATTTTTCAACCATAGATTTCCTAGACTTGAATGCGAAAAACACATTGCTTTTTTTCTTAAGGAAGAACACCCAAACTTTTTAGAAAAATCATCAATAAGAGTTGGCATATAATTAGCTGCACCTCTCGAAGGCACTTTGGATGGTCCCCAAAAATTAGAATGAATACAATCCAATGTTTCATTCGTGTTATGGATTCCTCTAGTGAATCGAAATCTCTTTTGCTTCCCAAAAACGCAATGCTTGCAGAACTTCAGTTTGCTAATGCCTTGCCCATCAAGAAGTCCTCTTTTTCTCAATTCTGCCATGCGTTTCCACTCATATGCCCTAGACGCATATGCCAAAGTCTAGTAACATCATCATTTGAAAAGGAAGAGGAAACGACTGCAACATCACTAGTAACAATTGAACCTTGCAAAACATATAACTTGGCAATCTTTCTTTAGCCTTTCATCACAACAAGGGAACCCTTGCTAATCTTTAGAACCCCAGTTTCAGCTGTGCACTTGTACCCTTTCGAATCTAGGGTACTCAACAAAATTAAATTCCTCTTCAATTCTGGTACATGTTGGACGCCACTAAGAGTTCTAATGACTCCATCGAACATATTTATTTTGATTGTGCCAACACCTGCGATTTTACATGAAGCATTATTTCTCATCAAAAGAATACCTTCAAACAAATTTTCATATGTTGTAAACCAATCCCGATTGGGACCCATATGGAAGATGTAACCATAATCGAGGATCCACTCCTTACTCACTTTAGAATTGCCGACAGAAGCAACTAGGAGTTCACCATCACTGTAGCTTCTGCTACATCAGCTTCACCAGATTGTTTTGGTTGTTTTCCCTTTTCATTCGTCGCCTCTCTTTTGATATTATTTTGTAATTTGTAGAACTCTTTCTTAGTGTGCCCTTTCATCTTGCAGAACTTGCAAGTTTTACCTTTGTTTGAAGATTTTGATCTACCTTTAGATTTACTACGAGGATTTCGTTCATGTGTCCTCCCATGATTATCATCACTATTTCGATCTTGTCTCCCACGAATAGTGAGACCCTCTCCCTGAGAGTCAGATCTAGCCACAAGATGCTTCATCTTGCCATATGAGGCTAAGGAAGCATAAACTTCATCCACTGTGAGACATTCACGACTATACAAAATTGTACCCCTAAAGGTTGAATACAACGATGGTAACGAACAAAAGAGAATTAACCCTAACTTTATCATACTAAACTCCATGGCCTCTAAATTCGAGACAATTTCTTTAAACACATTCACAACAAGTAATTTAGAAAAATACTAAAATATTTTTATCAAAAGAGAACACAAACTGTAATTCAAAGCATAGAAACCACCAAATCTCATCGACTTTCACTTTCGACGATTCGCCAATCCAATAGCAATTTAAAGACCTTCACTTCTCTGGGCACAAATTAATCAAAATTCAATCATACTTATTCTTATCTAGAAAAAATTAAAAGATTTAACCTAAGCCTATAGTTAATAGGATTTAAATTAATCTAATTTATTTTTAATTCATTTAAAATCAAAGTTAATCTTCTTAATCTAAACATCTAATTAAAGAATAATGGATCACATTTAAAGTCATTATGAGTAAATTCAAAAAAATTGAAGCCAACAAAAGGAAAGTCAAGCATAACTTAAGAGATAGAGAAACAATAATTACAAGATTACATAAAGAAACATATTTTAACTAAATTATATCAAATCTTTGACATTAACCTAAACTAGATTTAAATTTTATTAATGTAATTAAATAAAATCAAACTTACACTATTCTACAATAAAATTAATCAACTATATAATGATGATAAAGTAATTTAAACAAAAATAAGCACAACAAAATTATAAAGTAGGAAAATAAAAGAAATACCAAAGAGATTAACCCAACATTTTTTATCCTAGTAAAATTGAATTCAAGAACAAAAATAAAGAGAATAAAACTATATCTAAATAAATTCAATCAAGCCAAGGTTCGGTTAATCTAAATAGAAGATTGTACAAGGTAAACAAAAATTAAGGAAAAAATGAAAATTGTGATGAAGAATCACTTGAAGGATTATCATTTTCCAAGTATGTAGAGATGATAGCCTTTGACTCCATATGAAATTGCTTCAATTTGCCCCTTGTAACTGTTTAAGTTTGATATCCAAGTGATTTTTTAAACTACTAAAAATGAACTCTTAAATTATTTCTCGTTAGAATATAAAAGCAATTTATATATATATATATATATTAAATTTAGTTAGTTTTCATCATTTTAGGAAAGTGAAGAATTTAGCTAATTATTAGTCTAAATTTTGGAAATATGAGTTGCCTATAAAGAGTAAAAAAAAATCCAAAAGTGATATGTAGCTTTTATTATTTTTAATAATAAAGTGGTAGGTATCTAACATTAATTGGAAAATAATTTAATGCTATTGATTTTATTTGGAAGTCTTAAGTAGGTTTTTGCTATTTTTTGTTATAATAATTGGATATTAAATGTTGGTATAATTTAGGTTATTTCTTGTACATGTTATTTGGGCAAAACTTTGAATTTTTCAAATTTAAATTATTTCGAGTTATATCATTTAGATTTTACACTAGAACTATTTAATTTAATTTTTTTAATTTTAAAATATAATTTAATCAAATTTGAATAAGTTAAATTATTTTAATAAATGTAACTAAGGTTTTATTAATATTTAGAGAATACATGATAAATATTGTTTTAAAAAAATATATATGTTGTAATTTTAATTTTAATGTACTTATATTTCATCAAACGGTTCTTACTAGTTTGTATATTACCAATTATATGCTAAAGACTCTCCCATCACATTTGCTACATTCTAATGTGTGTCGTTGCACTCTATCACCAACTATATGCCTGATAGCATTTTCGATCTAATCACCTCATGGTAGGAGCCCTCACAACCTTACCAGTTAACCTAAGAAGCAAAGTTATTATTGGTTGGGACCTATAGTCAGCTCACCTCCAAACCCACTATCTATAAAAGACATTTTACTCTTTAGAAAGAATCGAGGATCTCCTCCCTCAAAACAACCATCTACTATATTTACCTCACCTCACCTTTCGGCTCTCGACACCTCCACCATGGTGTGAACAAACTTTATACACCACCCTCTTGTTGGTGAGTGGGGATAAAAATGAACTTGAGAAATGCATCAAAACGATCTTGAATTTTTTTTTAAAAAACGTACTTACGCTCCTACTTTTTTTGGGTACTTAAACTTTCAAAACGCATCAAAAAGGACCTATTGGCCCAAATTCGTGACCAGCTAAGCGGGCAAGAGAGGGTAGACCACCATAGAATAGGGAAGTGGACCCTAGATAAGGGTAGATTCAGGTTTGCAACATTGTCAGAGGCGCCATCCGGGAGAGTGTTGGATAAGGACAGATGCTTGTTTAGTTTGTGGCTCGATGGCTCAACTCTTCAATGGAGTCATCTTTTTTCCTGCCTACCTCGGAATCCACTCATGATTTTCTCATTGGTCATGTGTGATTTCCTTGAATTCTTCACACAGATTTTTTCATTTACACTTCAAGCTTTGTTCATTTTTTCTCACGAGTTTTTATAGGCTAAGTCAAGCCAATACTATCTACACAACTCAGCACCTCCATATAGCTTGTACAAGTAGTCTGGTAGGATCACACCTTTTGCATGTCTTTTAGTGTATTCCTCTAGCAAGTCAACATCCGACTGATAGCTTCTAGAATATTCTAAGTCAGCACTCTCAGAATTGCCTTGGCGACAAAACTTTGTTAGCAATAATTACTTATATCCTCGCATTGAAAAGAAGTAATTAGTACTTTTTTTGGAATTATAGTATGATATTAAAATAATGGAGTTTGTTGTGAAAAGCATAAAAATAAATAAAGTAAATGAAACAGATAGAAATTTTGATAAACGGCTTTAGGGAGATTGGGTCGCTTTAGTATGGACTCTTCAACTATCGATTTTGGGGATTTTACTTCAATCAACTAGTCGTTACCCTAGCAGGATCTTCTGATGTTCCACCAATATAACGAGTCAATAAAGACTACTTATCGCTAAATGTCATAGTCTAAACCGATTTGGGGAAAAGGTCTAACATGGATAGGAAATACCATTTTTGGGTTCATGCCTACCTAAATGACTTTCTATGGTAGTCAGACCTAGTGTTTATTTCATGTTCTTCCTTTCTCAAACAGTTGATCCGACTTAAAATCCCTGTTTATACAACAGTTAAATATCCATACTTTCACTCTATAATCCCCTACAACGGGATTAGTTCCTCATGATTTCTTTAAACATCATAGAAATAATAATACAAATAAACATACAATTGAATAAATGAAATAAAAAGAAACTTTAATTATATAACAATCTATCGGGAAATAATTCCACGATTATTTATGCGAAGTATACAATCACGTTTCCAAAATGGAATAATAAAGTAAAAATGAAAACTAAGTAATAGATGTGTAAAACCGTAGTGCTAGAGGCCCTATATATAGTCTTAGACGATCATTTTCCTCAACCCTAGATCAGTTACCGTTTCCTCGTGTTTAAGTGGAATTATAAAGATCGAAACGCCCTTCACCAGTGTAGAATCCACGGCTAAAGGTCGATGTCGCGACACATAGGAGTCGTGTCCGAACAAAGAGGTCAATCCACTCCATTGGTGTCATCGTACAAGCATTGTCGCAACATAGCTGATGTATGTTGCGAAAAAGAAGTCAATCCCACATTTCTTCTAGTTTGATCCCTTTGTTGCGATGTAGATTAGAGTATGTCGTGACATAGTGATCAGCTTCACACTTGTTCGACTTCTAAAGGTCTCCTGCACACTCACGAAGTACGTTAGCTAACCTTTTAGGCCTTAATCGGCATTAAAGACAATAAAACAAACCTTTTCGCACTTTTTACACATTTTATTCGAAGGTAGAAAACTAAATTAAATCTTACAAAATAAAAGGAAAATGGTTAGTTTCAAGCTCGTAAAATGTGAAAAATAGTTCAATTTCCTAGGTACAAACTGGCGGATCACACAACCTCACAGACCTATCCTTCTTTTTCACAACAAGGACTAGTGCTCCCTTTGGCGACACACTTGGCCTTATGAAGCCACGATCTAGTAACTCTTGTAATTGTGCCTTAAGCTCTATGAGCTCCTTAGGTTCCATATGATAAGTTGCATTGGACACCTTGCTATCCCAGACAGTAACTTAATTCTAAACTCTACCTTGCGCTTTGTACGTAAACCAGGCAGCTCCTCAAGAAAAACATCAGGAAACTCCTTCACCATGCACATATTCTGCAATATAGCACTATCCACATTCGTGTCCAAGATGTATGCGAGATAGGCATCACACCCCTTACGAACCAATTTCTTCGCTACTAATGCAGAAATCACATTTGTAATGAAATTTCAACTCTCTCCAACCACAACAATCACTTTTGTAGAACAAGTCATCAAAGTGACTCAATTAGTATCGTAATCTAGAATGACTCAATGCTCACTTAACTAGTCTGTCCCTAAAATGAGGTTGAATTCTCCGAAGGGTAGCTCCAAAAGGTCGATAGGAAACAACTCACCTTGCACTTGTAATAGGCATCACTTGTAGATTTTGTTCACTAGTATAAATTTTCCTAAATGACTAAGTACAGTCACATTGTAAACAGTCATTTACCCAGTTTTTCAGCCATCATACAAGATACATACAAATGGGTAGAGTCATTATCTATTAATGCAAAGTAAGAGATAACATTAATAGTAAAGCTACCTACTATCACATCGGTAGCATCGTGATCCTCTCACCGTTTGGTTGCATACACAAGTGCTGGCTACCTCGCATCAACTCAATTAGCACCCTGACCCAATGCTCACTGTCTCTGACCCACATTACCTTCTCGATACTATCCTTGGGTTTGTTGTGGCTACTGACCAACTCTCTGATTCGGTGCACGATTCTGATTTTAAGCTTGCACCTGATCATTCAATTGAGGACATTCCCTAATCTTGTGATATAGTGATCCACATTTAAGGCATGCACCCCTACCTCGCCAACATTAACTAAGATGCCTCTTGCCACAGGTGGCACAATTCTTGGTCTTGTCCCCCATTGCAACAAAGTTTTGACGGTGTCGCTCATCTCTTTCTCTTAGTAGGACACGGAGCCTATCCACTAGGACCAAAATCTTTCTTTGTCGAAGCTCTCACTTGCTCCTTTCGCTCGCGCTCAATGTGCCTAACTTCTTCACAATCTTAGTCTTCTCCACCAAAACTTTGAAGACCCTCTCTTGCAATAGAGCCACTTGAATCATCAACTTAGGTATAAGCCCAAACTCAAATCGTGCGCACTTTTCTTGCTCATCTACTATCATCCCCAAAGCATAGCGACTAAGCCTTCGGAACTCTGCCACATATTCCACTACAAACCTATTACCTTGCTTCAGCTCAATGAACTATGCCTCTTGGACTTGACATACCTTATTCTCACATATTTCTTCTGGAATGCCTCTAGGAAATAATCCCATGTAAGATGGTCGGCTTGGGTGCCTCTCACAATAGCTTTGCACCAACGGTAGGCCTCATCGAACGGCAATGACACTGTCCCCTTAAACCTTTGTTCAGGGATGCACAACATATCATCAAGGATCTACTCTATAGCCTCCAACCAATACTCGGGTATAGTGGGGGTTGTCTTAGCAACGCTCCCAAACAATTTGACTTTGCTCAATCAGAGCCTCTCAGCAATCGTGCGTCGACTATTATTATTAATCTAGGACCAGCCACTCGTTCCAATACTCACAGCATAGCCTACAACAAAACCTCATTTAAGGGCTCTTGTTGACTCTCGTCAATAGTAGGCGCTCGCTCAACATTCTCCGTAACGGGCTCAAGGGTTTGCCCTCTAGATGCAAATGAACCGATTTGGGTTCCTTGACCCGATTCTCCATGTACTCTCATTCCTCTAATTCTAACATCGCGAGTACTCATTTTAATGTTTTATGCAAGCTGAGTTGTATCGTTATCACTTGAATATTTTTCGATTGAAACTTCATTTATCTCATTAATATGAGTTTCAGTTATTTATTAGTTTCACAGTTCTAAAGTAGTCTCAATCTAAAAGTTTTCTATAGTTTCACAATTCATAGTTTTCACATTCCAATAGTTTCAAAGTTTATAATTTCACATCTAAAGAACACTTACCTCAGATCTACTTCAGAAGATCTCAAATTTATTTATAACAAAACATGTGGCATGACTTTTTTTTCCAAAAATACCCTTTTATGATGCATAAAGTTTTTTTGAAAACATTTTCACCCAAAATTTGAGTTTTGAACCGGGCTCTAATACAGCTAAATGTAACCCCTAAAACTGAGCCTAGACGCTATGGCCCAATCTAGGCGATTGCATGGGCCTTAAACATGGCCAAAATGTTCTTATAAGGAAATTCACTTACTTTGAAAACATTTGATATTGTAATAGATTTTATTTAATCATGGTATAGTTTTATATATTCCTTTTTATTTAAAAATCATATAAATCGTAACTCAATTTTATTGTAGTGGCTAAATATCACTAAAACATTTGTTGGTTGATTGATAATTCACATATAACAATCCATGCATAATACTTCATCATACCAAAATAATGTCCCCATACCACAATTTATAATTTAAAGTGTAAAGTCCCAAAACCGATAAAAGAAAAATCAATCAAAGTTCATAGTAAAAATCCAAAAGAAATTCATAAAACCCATAAAAACTCCAAATAATGTCCATAATCCATAACGAAGAAATTATTTTACCGAGAACCTCTCCGAAGATGCGAATCCGAGCCTTAATTATGAGGATTACCTAATACACATAATATCATGGGTGAGCTTTAATAGGCTTAGTGTGTGATCAACACATACACTTAATTTAACACATAGCATAACTCATCAAGACATCATAATAGCACATTTCACAGAATTCACATATCATCAATTTTATCAAATCAAATCATGGCATGCTTATGAACAATGCATATTTATTGAATTTCCCACCCATCTTCGCAACACACCAATATCAAGTTCCCAGAACTCGTCCATCCAATAACACATCAGTTTGTGGACAAACCACCACATAATTTTTGGGAACGACCACATAGTCATATAGTTACATCATGGACAAACCACCACATATTTGTCGATACGGCTACATAATTTTGCAATTAAACTACCACATAACTTCTTCCTTTCACAAACCCACCCCTTGCATGTGATATGACCATTTTAACACATATTTATAACTTAACACATTTTCGCATTTTTCATGCTCACATATCTTATATCTCGATTTTCACATATGCATGCATCATGCTCACACTTTCACATATATTCGCGTAGTTTCACTTCAACATTCTTTAACATACATAATATCTATTAAACATGGATAACATCAAACATATATGAATATCACATTTTTGGTCATCACATATCAATCTAGCCATAAATCACATAACATGGAAATGAAATCACATAACTTATCACTGATTTTCACAACAGGTAGTAGTTAGAACACTTACTTGGTCTCCTTATCATTTTGAGTTTTTCAACTCCACACGAGCACTTATGTACTCACACATCAATAAAATATTATATAAGTTATTATTAACACTTAATGACTAAAGAAAAGGCTAGATCCCAAACCTTAGAAACGGCATGCTCCTTTGTAGTAGTCACGTTTAATCTTAGTCTCACTTGCAATCTTTCACATAATTATTTCATTTTAGTCATGATCTAATTGAATAACACAATTTGATACGAAATCTAATATGGAAATGTCACCAACACTTACCCTTGATATGAATACCCGGATTTGTCACTCACACGTAATCACTAATGATTTCTCAGAGGTTGGTTGTTCGATCCTTCATATTGACACAGAATTGAATTAATATTATGGTTTAGAAAATTAATAAAAATAAAATACGAACCCATTAAGGCCTATACCATTTGCCCAAGACATAATGTTCCTAAAATGAGGAGTTTTGGAGTTGAACAATTTCATTTACACTTGATTTGATATGAGATGAACAAAGAAATGAGGATGGAGCGAAATAAATGATTAGGTAATCTAAAATAATAGAATAAATAGAAGAAAACATATGTGTTTTAGCCACTATGGTAATCAAAAAAAGAAAAAGGGAACAAAAAGGGAGAAAAATGGTCACCGACGGTGGCGACAATGGTCCACAACAGTGACTCAATGGTGGCTTAGCAGTGGTCTGATTATGAAGTTGTGGTTGTGCGAAATATTCTAAAGGAGGAGGGTTCGGCCACTTTAAATGAAGGAGAGGAGAGAATAAATAGAAAAGAAAAATCGGAGGAGGGGAAGGAGAAGAAGGCTCGTGCTGGTTCGCGATGGCAGGTCACAGCAGTGCACGACAACGAAAGTGATAAAGAGTGAAGGGACGACACTTTTCGATGGTCTGGTGACTTTTAGGTGGCTGTGGAAGGCTTGGTTAGGAGGCTTAAAGAACAAAAATCAAAGGAGATGGTGGTGGTGCTAAATTCTGCTAGATTGAAAAGTGGAGGAAGAAAAATGAAACAAAAATGAAATTAGGTGCAAATGAGGTGAATGGTTGGCCAATGGGGTGGAGTAGCTTGGTCATCCATGACCAGGTTCATCATACATAAACGAATATCACATTTTTGTCATCACATCTTAATCTAACCATAAATCACATAACATGGAAATAAAATCATGTAACATACATCACATATCACATATCATTGATTCTCACAGCAGGTAATAATTAGGACACTTACTAGTACTGATGCAAGGAGTGAAAAGGGAAGGTGTTTCCCAACTTAAGGCATGCTTGACCTTTAAACGAGGAAGAGAATCAAACCAATTTGGGCAACAAGGAGGAGTGGCCTACCAAGCTATAGTGCACATGCTAAAATGTATAAAAATTAAAAAAAAAACATGTGCATAAGGGGTTTAAACTAGGGACCTTAAGGATAGTTAATGAGCTCCCTACCACTTTGCCACAACACTTCCTCGTGTCCAAATTGCGTGAATATTTTTTAGACTTAGAAGCTTATAGTCTCACCCTCTTATAACTAAATTAAATAACTAAAAAATTGGATGTGACAAATGGGGTGAGCTTAAAAAGCTTAGTGTGAGTTTAAACAATAAGCAACATACATTCTTATAAGCCATTTCACATGAAATCGAATAGCACAAATGAACATCAATAATAACAATTTTATGAATATGATCATTACATAATTTAAATGTGAGATTCTACCTGTACCATCCATTACACACCACAATTTCCCCAAAACCTGTTTTCCAAATAACAAATAATGCGATTTAATCGCAAATCCCCTCACACTCAAAATGCAATGCACTAACTACGAATAACTGTTGTTTTAATATGTCGCCGATACTCCACGGAACTCCTCTACCAACCACAAAATAATCTACCCCAATGCACATGCATTATGTCATACAATCTTAGCAGTCAATTTTCTACCTAGCAGACTGAACTAGTTTTCACACTTGAAGAGCTTGAAATTAAGCATTTTATTTATATTTCTATAGGATTTAAGTTAGTTTTTATCTTTTGAATAAATTGTGTAAACCAAGTGCTAAAAGGTTAATTTATTATCTTTAAGGTTTCAATCAACCTAAAGGTTGGCTAACATACTTTATGAGTGTACAAGAGATCATTAGAAGTTGAACAATTGTGAAACTGAACACTATGTCATGACATAAGATGCTCAATGTCGCAACAAAGGGGCCAGGCTTGAAGATTAAGGGAACTGACTTCTTTGTCGCAACATACATAGGCTATGTCACGACAATGCTTGTACAATGACACCAAATAAGGGGACTGACTTCTTCGTCGCGACACAGGTCCTAGTGTGTCGCGACATCGACCCTTGTACATGATTTTTGCATCGAATGAAGAGCGTTTCGATCTTTACTAAGTCACTTAAACATGAAGGACAACAATTGGCCTAGGGTTGAGGAAAACGACCATCTAAAGCTATAAATAGGGCCTCTAGCACAAGGGTTTGATATACCTTTTCTTACTTTTAAGTTTTACTTTGTTATTTTAATTTTAGAAACGAGATTTTAATTTTTGCATAAACGTTCAAGGAATTATTTCCCGACAGATTGTCAATACAATTAAATTTTTGTTTTAATTTAATTTCTTCATTTTTATATTTTTATATATTATTTTTTTATGATGATTAAGAAAACCATGAGGAGCTAATTCCATTTTGGGGAATAAGGGATTTAAAGTATGGATATTTAATTGTTGCATAAATAGGGATTTTCAATCGGATCAGATGTTTGGGAAAGGAAGAGCATTAAACAAACACTAGTCCTAACAACCCTAGAGTGAACTCAAAATTTGTATTGCCTATCCGTGAAAACTTTTTTCCGAAATCGATTTAGACTATGACGTCTAGCAATAAGTAGTCTCTATTGACTAGCTATGTTGGTGAAAGATCGAAAGATCCAACTAGGGTAGTAACTAGTTGATTGAAGTAAAATCCCCAAAAACCAACAGTTGAATAAACCATATTGAAGCGACCTAATCTCCCTAAAGTCATTTATCGAATCTACAAATCTCGTCCTTTACTTTAGTTTATTTCTTTTTATGATTTACACAACAACTCCTTTATTTTATTATCGTACTATAATACCTAAAAGTAGTAGTAATTAAATCTTTTCTTTGAAGGGTTTTAATTCACTATCACTTTAAGCCTCCTTTGCATACAATCCTCGGACTATAGCCAAGTATTTCATTGTACAATCTATATTACAACCTGACCTGTATACTTGCAGAAGCCAAAAACACATACTGAACGGGAGTACGTTTGGAGGCTGTCAAGTTATTGGCACCGTTGTCAATGAGGTAAGCTTTAGTGATTTCTATTTCTTCTTTGTTATTAGAATAATTAAGAAATTTTTAGCCTATAGATACGAACTAATATTATTAATAGTTCTTTTGTCTTTCAGACTAACTACTTTCCTCCAACCCTGTCATATTATTCCTAGGACATGGATGATTGCTATTATCTTTGTTCAAATGAGGATTACAATTATGGTGATAACATCTACGAAGATGGATACTATGAAGATTGGGAAATGCAAGAAAATAAAGATTATTGATGCTAGAATTGAGTCAACTTCGTGGGAAGGTCTGTAGACACTTGATTTTGTTAAAGCCTAGTTGGAGGCCCTTTTGTTCTTTCTTAGGCCTGTTGGAAGCCCACTCGATTTTGGGTCAAATAGAGGTTTTTATTTTTATTTTTTTTCTTTTTGGGCTTGTCAAAGGCCCAAATCATTATTATCATCATCACCATCATCATCATCATCATCATCATCATCATCATTATTATTATTATTATTATTGGCGTTGTTGTTGTTGTTTTTAGGGTTTCATGAACCATAACTTTCTTTTGCCACATACCACAAACATCCAAAATACTACTCAATTATTAATCAAAAAATCAAATGAAACATGACAAAAAAAATTACAAATAAACAAGATTAATAACAATATATATGCATGAAATAAATGAAAAAGGGGGGCTTTTTCATATTCTGATTTTTTACAGAAAAGGTAAGAAGAAAAAACAACAACAAGCATGTTATTTTCTTCTTCTCTTCTCTTTTTCTTTTGCCATGGACATATCATTAAGCATGGGATTTGAGCTTCGATGAAAGGGACGATATCGGACCATCGGTCCTTCGCCCCTAGGAGCCCCAAAAATTTCATTTTCCTTTTCTTTTCATTTGCTAAAATAATTTTTTTTAAAAATAAAAATAGCTTTATTTTGGGAAAAGTTTTGGTTTTTTTAATAATTTCCAAATAAAAGCTTTGATTTTTAAGTAAAATACTGATTTTTTTTTTAAAAAAAAGAGAAGTTTAGATTTTTAAAAATAAAAATATGTTTTTTTTAGAAAAGTTTAAATTTTTAAACAAAGTTTTGATTTTTTTTAACCACTTCGAAATAAAAGTTTGGATTTTTAAGTAAAATAGCGATTCTCTTTAAACAAAAGAAAGTTTATATTTTTAAAAATAAAAATCTGTTTTTTTACTTATTTTACAGAAAAAGTTTAAATTTTTAAATAAAGTTTTGATTTTTTTTAACTATTTCGAAATAAAAGTTTAGATTTTTCAGAAAGTAGTGATTTTCATTAAAAAATGAGAAAGTTTATATTTTAAAAATAAAAATCTATTTTTTAGTTTTTTTAAAGAAAAAGTTTAAATTTTTAAATAAAGTTTTGATTTTTTTAACTATTTTGAAATAAAAGTTTAGATTTTTAAGTAAAGTAATGATTTTCATTAAAAAAATAAAGAAAATTTAGATTTTTAAAAAATAAGAAACTGTTTTTTTTTTGGTGATTTAAAGAAAAATTTAAATTTTTAAACAAAGTTTTGATTTTTTAACTATTTCGAAATAAAAAGTTTTGATTTTGAAGTAAAGTAGTAATTTTCTTTTAATCAAAAGAAAACTTTTATTTTTAAAAAAAAAAAAGAAAAAAAAAGGTTTTTGGCCACCGTACATGGCAGCTCCACCACTAGAGCTGGAAAACCATTGGGCTCTCTAGTGGTGGAGCCATGGCCAACATTGAAGGAGGAAGATAAAGAGGAAGAGTTTTTTTTAATGAGGTTGAAGATGAGAGAAAAAAATAGATTTTCCCTACTTATAAGTGCCAAAATGGGTATTTTATTCCCACCCTCCAAACTTTTTAAATTTATGAAAAATACCCCTTTTTTTGCAGTGATACCCTCACTCTCTGGCATATTTACATCTGTATCTCTTTTGTTTAATAAAACCTTCGATTTGATCTGAAATTTCAAAATTAAAAGCAAATTAATTGCTATATCAGTCCTCAGTCCTCCACATTATTTATTTTTTAATCCCAAAATCAAGCTATGTCATTTTGTTTACATTTTAATAAGTTATTTATACTTATATTTTCTTTTCATTTGCATTTATGCTTTATATATTTGATGTCAACTATGTATTTTAGTTCAATGTTTTATATTTATTCACACTTGCATAATTTTTATTTATTCTTATTTCATATTTGTTTACTTTCGTGTCTATTTATATTTGTTTTTTTTTTTTACATTTAAATTTATGTTAGCTTTTAAGAGCTTATATACAATTTACCCTATAAAAATTACAAATAATATGTAGGATATTTTTTTATTAGGATTTTAAACTAATTTTAAATATCATATAGGATAATTAATATGTAAATATTCATTAGGACTTTATTTAAGATTAAAACTAAAGATTTTTGTAGGTGAAATGTAAATCATGAGTAGGCCTTTTTAAGTCTTTTATTTTAGATACTCTTTAAGATAGCTAATAAATGTCATCTAAGATATATTATTTTAAAACTTTGATGAATTTAAAATTTAAATCAAGAATTTTAAAGTAAGATAAATCATAAACTCAACATAAGATACTTTCGTAAGATCTTGATAGGTTCAACGTTATTAATTAAATCTTTTAAAATAATAATAATGATAAAAGATCGAATAAGGTGTAGATGAATTTTAATATTTCTCTTAATTCATTAGTAATTTTTTAGATTTTTTTAGGATTCTAAAATAGAATTAATTTTAAGAATTGAAGGTATTTTACTAGAGTTATTTAGGTATCCTTTAGGGTTCTTATTAGGAGTAAAAATCTCTAATTTAATTTTTAAATTAAATAAGTTTAATAAACACGTCTTAGCCAAGTTACAAGTAAATTGGAGGCATTTTTTAGAGTTTTTTTTTAAGATTTACATAAGATTTTAGCCTAAATTAAGATATTAATATGCTTAAATATAAAAAACTAACTCCCAAGACCCCGTAAGACTATCCTCGGATAGGCGTTGTAGGGGTGCTATAACCTTCCCCACACGTAACCGTACTCTTGAACCTGAAATTTGGTGATGATTGAGTCTAGACTTTTAGGATTTTTTGTAGTATTAATTCTAGACTTTTAGACTATAAGTGGCTAATCAACCTAGCCCAAATTGGTTAGTGGCGACTCTACATTAATTTAGGTCATTCGTGTCTAGCTTTGCTTACTAGGCTCTCGTACTCTTATGTAGGCAACGTTATGACAGCTTGGCAACTCCACTGAGGACATTGGTGAGTTGACTTACTTAGGTCTGAGAGCTAGGTTTTTTAGTATTTTTGCATATTAGATTTATTTATTCGTGCATTAATTCATTTAATTTTCCAATGTCTTTTTAAATTGTTGAATATGTGTTAAATATTGATTTATTTGTTCATTTCATTTGCTTATCCTATTTTGATATATATGTCAATGTGTTTGTTTATTCTTTTATCGATGAAATTGATTAGTGCGTATGTCGATTCTACCGTCATGGGGCGGCTATAATTGTCATTCATGTTGCATCTTGGTTTTGGTCCTACGGTCGAGCCCATCTCGTTTAGAGGGAGTAGCCTTAGGCTTTCATGTGGCAATATGTCACCGTATAAGTTTAAGGACTACTCCATGGTTAAGATGGACATAGATGTTCGTGTAGCAAATGCTACCGTGTACATTATGGAAGTTTTACCACCCAAGGGCCAACCCTTTTTTAAAAGGGCATGCATCCCTATGGATGTCATATTTAAGCCTTGGGTTCCGCGTGTGTCAGAGTCAACCGTAAGCTAGTATGTAATGACCATTTTAAATGTGAAGCCTAGACATAAGAGTTGTACCTTACCCCTCGTAATAATACCTTTTAGGACCTCATGAGCATTTATTCATATGTTTTGTGTTTGAATTTGTTCGCAATGTTTTATAATTTAATTTCGCATTTTTATGCTTCATTTGACTTTATCTTTTTACTGATTTTGTTTTTCTTGTGTCTTTGTCTCTCCATGGCATAAGTAATGTATAATTTAAATACCTGGGGCACAATGTCGCATCTATATTCGACATGAACACACTTCAAGAAGATTCAATTGTTTGGCATGGGGTAGAAAATATAGGGATAATAGCGAGAATGTCAGAGGACACTCAGAGTAGAGAAGGTAATTGCCAGATGGTTAGTTTTGACTTGAGCCTGCCTCAAATAGTTTGCATGGACTGTAGGACAAATCGCGAAGATGAGTTAAAGGGAATATGGCAATCATGGGATGAGGCTAAGAAAAAGCGCTTTCGAGACAAGTACGGTGATGTAGCACGACTTCTGTTTGTTAAACCGGATGATGCCCGGTTGAAGGCCATGGTACGTTTTTGGGATGCCACTTATAGGTGTTTTACGTTCAATGAATTGGATATGGTACTGACTATCGAGGAATATTCTACCCTTCTCCATTATGACTTTAGAGATCCACTCAGGATATGTTGGAAGCAGAACGTCGATTTTCGAGGACCTTTAGCCTATCTGATAGGCTTACCTGTAGATATAATGAAAGCAAGGTTAAAAGCTAAAAATAGTCCCTAAATTTCTTGGTCTGACATTAGGGATGCTAATGGGAAAGTCCAGTGATGATAGACATTTGGCACTTTTCGCATTTGCCATATACGAGTTAATTGTGTTCTCAGAAGCTCTGGGATATGTGAGTGTGGAGCTAGCTGATTTTCTATTTTAGATTGAAAAAGGGGCGAATCTTGCTCCAGCAATCTTAGTTGAAACCATCATTTCACTCAATTTCATCAGAAAGAAAGGAGACGGACTGTTTTTAGGATGCGTGCAGTTATTATTCGTATGGATGAAAAGTCATTTTAAGTGCTTATATAAGCATTTTCGTCAGGTGTTTGTTCCTTCGACCAGGCCTATAAAGGAATTTTTGGAAAGTGAGTGGCTTCCAAATTAATCGATTGAGGAGTGGGTTCAGAACCTTAGTACATTGACATACCAAGAAATAGAATGGAGAGCTTCATGGATGATTCAGAGCATGGTACTTATCGGGTGCGATGGTCATTTATGGGTTACTTTAATTGGCATATAGGAAGCCGTTAGTTATTCCTCGTTTATGGTTCTGAGCCAATACGGGTATGATCAATGCGTACCTACTACAGCTGGTTTAAACAGAGTGGAAGCTTTGATTCAGGACCTAAGATTTTGGAAGAAATTGGAAAAAATATGAATCAAGTGGGGTCAAACTTTGAGCTTATAATCATTCCCCCTCGAAAACGTATTTCCAGTGGTGCCTAAAAAGAAGCAATATCTCTGTGTCAGTGCAATTCAAGGGAAAAAGGAAGGTCCCAGATGACGTAGCCGAGCTAACAGAAAATATACGCTATTTAGATGTGGTCTGAGGGGAAGAGATGAAGATGTCAGATGGAAACGAGAGCATCATCAGGCATATGTAAAGGAAAAGGAGGAAGAAATCATGAGATAACAATAGCAACACCACTCAGACATAAAGGGGAAAGAGGGAGAACTAAGAATACAGTTAGAATAACATCAACGAGAAATATTTGACTTGTTCGCTTAGATTCAAAGGATGGAGGCGGATCTGAGTAAATGGGCTAATGAACTCCAAAAAGCACGAGAACAAGAGCGAACCTGGAGGAGAGTGTCTAAAGAGAAAACTAATGAAATGGAGGTGATGGAAGAGGAAATTTGTTGTCTGACTAAGGAATTAAAGACAAAAGAAGAGCAAAACAAAGAGGTTATGGAAGAATATATGGAGCTTGCAGAGCGTTTCATCGCAGTGGAACAAATGGTAGTAAGCCGACATGAAGTGTTTCCAACAATGCACATGGAAGGTCAAGTTTTTATTCATCAAGCTGAAGACATGTGAACAGATAGAAGAACTTAAAAAAGAATCTACCCTTTTTGCGATTGGGAATGAGTTTGCAATGAAACTTCTGGAGGTGGCTCAGGCACATTACAAGAAGTTCATCAAGTTCATGAGAAGGAATAAGAAGAATGACGAGTAGAGATTTGCCCTATTGCAATAGGATCAGTTAGAATTTTCTTTAATTATGAATGAAAAATAAAAAAAGCTTTGTAATCCGAACAATTTTTGAACCTTCTATAAAGAAATGGTTATATTTGAGTATATTTACGACAATGTGCCCTAATTTCATTTATTCACTCATTCATTCATTCACTCATTCTCTCATTTATTTATTCAGAAACATTATTTGAAAAAAAAGAGAGAACATTTTTATGACAAATCTAGATATTTTCTAACGTTGGAATAAAAAAGTCATTCGAAAAGGATCAAGGATAGCTCATCGGTATAACACCCGCTCAAAAGCAAAGAAGATGGCAGAAGAAGAATTAGCACGCATGGCCAAACTGGATGAACATATGGAAAACATGATGGAAATGATGACTACAATGGTCAAAGGCAAAGCCAAGGTAGGAGAAGGAAGTGACACTTTGGACAATCCAATCCCTCTTCGTAGTGATACAGGGGTATATCACAAAAATTTTATCACTTTAGGCTCCAAGTGTGACCATTCAAATCCCAAGAGTGAACGAGTTGCTTACAAACGAGGAGCCAAGAGAAGTGGACAAAGGAAAGTCGATTATGGATGAAAAAGCTCATAAATTCAGCCTAATTGAGGAACGTTTGAAAGCCATCGAAGGATTAGACACCTTCGGATCTGTAAAACTAGAAGGCTTGTGTTCGGTACCCGATGTGGTCGTCCCACCAAAATTCAAAGTTCTTGACTTTGAGAAATTCAATGGGAGCAGTTGCCTCGTTACTCACATCGTCATGTACTGTAGGAAAATGGCTTCTCACTACAAAGATGAGAAGCTGCTAATACATAAATTTCAAGATAGTCTGACCGAATCTGTGGGTCATTGGTATGTAATGTTGGACAGGAATCGAATTTGAACTTGGGGAGAGCTCGTACGAGCATTTATTACCCAATGCAAACATATTGTAAACATGGCCCTGGACTGACTATGCAAAACATGGAAAAAAAAGTCAAATGAGAGTTTTAAGGAATACACACAATGGTAGAGGGATTTTTCATCGCAAGTATAGCCTTTGCTCATGGAAAAAGAGACCACTATTTAATTTGTTGGTACATTGAAAGGCATATAGTATGACAAGATTGTAGGAAATGCTTCTAAGACTTTCATGGATATGGTATTATCCGGGGAAAGGATAGAAAATGCATTGATGTCAGGAAAAATAGATGATCCTTTGAAGAGAGGTGTCATTGGGAAGAAAAAGGAAGAAGAATCGCAAAAACTTTCATCGAACAGATACCCATACTCGAGCCCAACACCTTCACACCCCCAATACCCAACTGTAAATGCTACTAATACTTCGTCATTTAAGTATCGTCCACCTGTACTCGTTACACATCCCCCTAATTAACTATGCTAACTCAATCCCAACAGACCCAAGCTCCAGTAAGATCACCACGGGAAAGGCCAGTGTTTGATCTAATTCCCATCTCCTACGCGGAACTTTTTCCAACTCTAGTAGAGAAGCATCTCCTTGTATCTGTACACAAGAAACCAATGTTACCACCATTACCATAGTGGTATGATGCCAATACTCGATGTGAGTATCACTATAGCAATCCAGGTCATACAATCGAGAACTGTTTAGCGTTAAAATATCAGGTGTAAGATCTTAAAAGGGCAGGAAAGATAAATTTCCACCAAGAGAATACACTAGATGTTAACACGAACCCATTACCAAACCACAATCAGACAGTTAATGCTATAACTGAAGAGAAGAGAAGAGCCTTCGAAGGAGAAAAGTAAAGGAAATCACAACCCCACTCGAACGACTCTTCGGCATCCTAAGAAAGTAAAATCTAATTCACATCGAGCCACTTAGATCTATAATGGGAATTGATATGGATCAAATCTGCAAATTCCACCAAAGAGCTCAAAGACACTCTAGCCAAGTTTGCCCAACGTTTAGGGAACATATAAAATGTCTCTTGGATTCTTTTCAGCTAGAAATACGGGAGGATGTTAATACCAATGAGACAAAACACATTAGATGTGAAACTTGTCACCATCTTATATGGAAAAAAAATCGTATTAGAAAAGAGTCTACCTCAAAGGTCGTACAAGATAATGTGTTGGTCATCAGGGTTCTCGACCCTTTTAAGTATAGAGATGACTAACGAGTTCCTTGGAGATATGATTGTGAGGTGGTTGGATCTAATGCCTACAATATCTCAGGACTTAGTGGCATAAGTCGAAGCGGGCATTGTTAGAAGCCAAACATAGTGGAGAAAGAACCTCGTGACAAGGAAGTGATTTCAGAAAATCAACGAGAAATTAACGATAGCTGATAAGGAAATGAAGGAATACCAAAAGGGAGAAGTCGAGAATGACGAGGTTAAAGAATTTTTGCTTCTGATAAAGCACAGTGAATATAGTGTGGTTGAGCAGTTGAACAAAACATCAGCAAGAATCTCTTTATTGTCACTACTTTTGAACTCGGAGCCACACAGGGAGGCTCTTGTACGAATTCTAAAACAAGCTTACATCGCTCACAATATATTAGTAGATAATGTCAGTCACTTAGCAGGGAACATCTTGGCCCCAAATTACATATCTTTCAATGATGATAAGATACCCCCAGATGGAAGAGGAAGTACCGAGGCACTACACATCTCAATAAATTGTAAAGCCTATTCCGTGGCTAGAGTCCTGATCGAAAATGGGTCATCGATCAATTTCTTGCCTTTGTCAACATTGTCCAAATTTCTCGTGGACACCTCGTACATGGGATCAAGCCCCTTAGTGGTGCGAGCTTTCGATAGCACCAAAAGAAGCGTGATTGGCGAAATAGAGATTCGCTTATTGGTAGGAGCCATTAATTTCCTTATTCACTTTCAAGTGATGGATATAATGCCTTCTTACAGTATGCTATTCGGTCGCCCCTCGATTCATTTGGTTGGGGTGATACCATCGTCCTTGCACCAAAGATTGAAATTTGTAGTTAATCAAAATTTGTGCATCGTGCAATGTAAAGAGGACCTGTTGGTAGCTAGCTTGCCAAATTCTCCTTTCATAAATGTGGATGATGATGCAATAGAGAGTTCTTTCCAAACCTTTGAGGTAGCCATTGCATCTTACGTGGCAGAGGGAATGCGAGCCCTTAAGCCTCATGTACCGCGAACATCGAACATGTTATTTTCCCAAACAGTAGGGAAGGGTTGGCAAATCCACTTAGGTTTGGGAAAATACTTACAAGGTATCTGAGAACCCGTTTTTGTTCCCACTTAGAAGGATACAAGAGGGTTGGGATAGAAGCCCATGAGGGAGGATGTCGAGAGGATGTGTAAAGAGTAGAGAGCAAAGAGGTTGGCCCGCATGGTTGGAAAGAAAGTGGTAGAACCTCCTTTGATTAGTCCTCCACTATCTAAGACCTTTTACTCAGTGGGATTCGAGCACCAATAAAGGACCCCGATCAAGTTAATGACAAATGGAGATGCAATGGATCTAAACAAGATTGGCAGTCAGGTATCGATGTCACGAGACTAGGTCCGGTACGGCCCTTCTACTTTGTACAATTGGCAACTCATACAGTTACCTGCTATCCTTGAGTACTTCGAGATGTTAACATTTCTAAGAGTTTTTATGTCAAATTTTAATATTGTCCAGTTAATTTAATTTCCTTCAAAAATCCATGTAAAACTTTTTTTTCTTCTTTAATGAAATCAGATTTGGATAATGTCCCTAGTCACTTTTATTTATTTAATCGTTTTCATTCATATACCAATATACATACTCATAATTATTTTAGGTATATACATCATGAATTGGTAAATGATCCAAATGATATTTTTGAATCAAGTTCTCATAATTATGTTCACAATAACGATCATGAAACAGAATAGAATGAAATTGTATCGAATGAGTTTTTGAGGCTAGTTGAACAAGAAAAGATGCTTATAGAACCCCACTTGAAGGGAACAGATTTAATTAATCTGGGTGATGATGAGGTAAGAAAGAAAATTAGGATTGGAACCACTCTCATGCTAGAGCAAAGTTAATTGTTGAACGATCTACTTATTGAGTTTTCAGATGTGTTTGCATGGTCATGCCAAGATATGCCTGGTTTGGACACCACTATCGTAGAACATAGACTACCTTTGAAATCAGATTGCAAACCCGTACAATAGAAGTTGAGGAGGATGAAACCTGAGATGCTGTTGAAGATTAAAGAAGAGGTTAAGAAATAATTCGATACGGGATTTCTAGAAGTAGCTAAATACCTAAAGTGGGTGGCGAATATTGTACCAGTGCCTAAAAAGGATAGGAAAGTCAGAATGTGCATTGGTTATAGAGATTTGAACCAAGCCAACCCGAAGGATAATTTTTCGTTACCTCATATAGACACAGTGGTGGATAACATCACTAAACATTGTGTTTTCTCTTTTATGGATGGATTCTCGGGGTATAATCAAATCAAAATGGAAAGGGAAGACATGGAAAAGACCACGTTCATCATGACTTAAGGAGCTTTTCATTACAAGATGATGACGTTTGGTCTAAAAAATGTTGGGGCCATTATCAATGAGCAATGGTAACACTGTTTCATGACATGATACATAAAGAGATTAAAGTTTATGTTGATGATATGATAGCAAAGTTTGTTAGGGAGGAAAGTCATGTTGAAAACCTCCGCAAATTATTTGAAAGATTGAGGAAATACAAATTGAGATTGAATCCAGCAAAATGAACTTTATAATAATAATAAGCATAAATTTACTAATATTAAAATTTCACATCATACATTTATATATGGAGAGTATACAATTTAAATTCTCATACCATCAATTTATTCAAAGCAATCCTATTTAGTAGAGAATTTCATACCTTATTTTCATACCTTGATTTCTACTTTGAGCAATTAATTATAATTTGATAATTTAATAAACTAGTTAAAGTTATAGAAACACCAACCGTAATTTTCGAACTACACATCTACAACTTTGTCTTTGTCCTTCCTTTTCGAGGAAATCCGGATCGACGTTAACTACGGAATTAAATACAAAATATATTTTATTAAAACACATCCATATTATTCTACTAAATTTAACTCTCTATTTTCTCATTTTTACATCAATTTATCAAACTTTCTATTTCATTTCTAGCTCTAAAATACACCAATTTATCATTAAAACTCTATCTACCCAACAATGGTAGAATTTAAATTTCTTAACAATAATGAAAAATATGATATGGATCGAAAAGAGTGAGATATCGGGATTCCAAAAACGTAAAAATTACAAGAAAATGACTTGATTAAGCTTACCAATTTAGAGCTTGAACATATCCAAAACTCAAAGCTTTCTCTCAAGTTCTTTCTCCCCTTACTACCGAAATTGAAACAAAAGGGGTGAAGGAGATATTTCTTTCTTTTGTTTTCTCTTTCTCCTAACCCATACCTATTTTCATCATTACTATAATTTATTTTATTAAAAAAAAATTATGAACCACATTTTCATTTCATTTCTTCTAATTAAAGAAATTTTTAAGCAAATTTTAAGCCACAATTTCCATCACCTAACGGCACTAAAGGTTCCAAAGGGGAATTTGCCCCTTTGGTCCTTCCTTTTTACATATGCTAAAATTATTTATTCGATAAGCAATTATTCTACGATTTATCTTCGTAAATATTTTTATTAAATATTTATGGGTTTGGGTAATAAATACGAAGTCTTGAAATGTCTTCTTTTTTTTCGACAACCCCGAATTTGAGTCGTTACTTTCTACCATATGTTCATGATCATCGAGGAAAATGGACGCCAAAATGGGAGGGACCGCATGTAGTGAAGATTCTCTGGTGGAGCATTAATTCTCACTGAAATGGACAGAGACGATATGTCGAACCCTGTAAATTCTAATGCTATAAAAATATTTTGCTTAAAAAATGAGTTTAATTGTTTTTAAAGAGTTATTCAGATTAAGTAATATTGGTCTTTTCTGTTTTGCTTTTCTTTGTGCATTATGTTTGAGGTTATATTTTCCTTTAGAATCTTGCATTCTTCTTAAGGTTAATTACTTAATAAGTTGGCTATATTTAAAGTGACGAATGACATTTTTGAAATATCCTTCACTTGAAGAAAATTTCATCCTTTGTTAACCACTTTGGGCCATCTCGTTTGCTCAAAATGACCCTTACTGAAGGATCACCCTCCATGTCGGAGGACAAATTGTGAGGTTTTGGGTATGGATCGATGATTTTACAACATTGTAAGACAAACATGAGATTATGCGAAATTCAAATTAAAAATATGGACACGTTCCCAAGAATGACCTTTGTGATAAGATTAACCATATTTTGAAATGATAAATGGCATCCTTTTGCTCTCCCCGTCACTTGAAGAAAATTATATCTCTTGCTACCCTATTTTGAGCTTGATTTATCTTCTTTTTGAACCCTAATTAAATTCATCTATCGAACATCATGGATTGACAAGAAAGATCGTGAAGAACGAAAGCAAAATTCTTAATTTTTAATCTCCTTCCAAAAAAGAAAAAAAAAGAAGAAACAAAGAAAATGAATAAAAAAAACAAATACAACACAAAAATAAAGGAAATAGGGGTAAAATAGAACAAAATTGTTTGGGAGATGGAAAGAACAATAAAAGATTCAAAATAATTCCTCATCGTTTTTATACTTTTTCACATTTTTTAGCCTAAAAAACCATTTTCTGATTAACTTTTAACCCGTAGACCACGTTACAACCCTTAAAGATCATTTTGATCAAATATGTTTGTTCAAATCAAGAAGTTAATCCTTGGGAATTTGTGACATTTTCAAGAGCATAAGAGGGAGATGAACTCTAGGGTGAAAACTCAAAAATTAGCAGTCTAGAGAGATTTCTGAAAAAAAAAAAAAAAAGGGTACGAGATGCCTTAGAGGGTAATGAAGATTTTCAGAATAAATTGATCCTTCGGTACGAGCCCTGAAATAATCTATTTGAGCCTATTTTAACCTTTTCTTTGGCACCCAAACTTGAGCCGACATTATACCCTTGGAACAAGTCTATCTTTGATTGCTCATGGCCGGTTTAAATTAAGGAATTAACCTACTTGGAGAATGTAAGAGTCTATAGAAAGGAGAATTTGTTTAAATCAAGAAAAAAATACAAAAAAAGAAGAAAAAAGAAAAAAAGAAAAAAATAGAAAGAGAGAGCAAGAGAAAGAAACTATATTGAAGAATATCTACTTTAAGACGTAATTTTGCAAAAGAGCAGGGTACAGGTTTCACAGTCGAAATGGTCCAAAGTCAGGACAAGGAAATTCGGATTCACGAGAATTAACGAGTTGACTTTTGATGCAAGAAATTTATGTTTCAAGGGTGGATTTATGAAATCGGTAGTACCAAGTTTGTTAAGTGAATTATAATCTAAGAATTTGATTTACGAGTCATAATATCATTTTGACATTCGTTAAGATGATATCCCATGAAATTTGATTTTCGTGATCTGTTGTGTGTGGATAGGGATTTGATCGTTTTCAACTAGAAAACATGATTCTCAAAATAATGACCTTTTATGAAAAATTCAAGAAAGGAAGAAAGGAAAGCATTCATTGCATTTAGAGGCCCAAGTGTTGAGTTCCATTTACTTTTCATCACATTCAGAGGCCCAAGTATGGAGGCCCATTTACTTTTCATTGCATTTAGGGCCTAGGTGTGGAGGTCCATTTACTTTTCATCGCTTTTAGAGGAACAAGTGTGGAGGTCCATTTACTTTTCACTGCATTCAGAGGCCCAGGTGTGGAGGCCCATTTACTTTTCATTGCATTCGGAGACCCAAGTGTGGAGGTCCATTTACTTTTCATTGCATTCAGAGGCCAAAGTGTGGAGGCCCATTTACTTTTCATCACATTCAAAGGCCTAAGTGTGGAGGCTCATTTACTTTTCATTGTATTTAGAGGCCCAAATGTGGAGGTCCATTTACTTTTCATTGCATTTGGAGGCCTAGAAGTGGAGGTCCATTTACTTTTCATCGCATTTAGAGGCCCAAGTGTAGAGGTCCATTTACTTTTCACCGCATTCAAAGGCCTAGGTGTGGAGGCCCATTTACTTTTCATTGCATTCAGAAGCCTAAGTGTGGAGGTCCATTTATTTTTCATTGCATTCAGAGGCTTAGGTGTGGAGGTCCATTACAAGTGTGGAGGTCCATTTACTTTTCATTGCACTTAGAGGCCCAGGTGTGGAGGCACATTTACTTTTCATTGAATTTAGAGGCTCAGGTGTGGAGGCCCATTTAATTTTCGTTGCATTTAGAGGCCTAGGTGAGAAGGTCTATTTACTTTTCCTTGCAATCGGAAGCCCAGGTGTGGAGGTCCATTTACTTTTCATTACAATTAGAGGCCTAAGCATAGAGGTCCATTTATTTATTTATTTATTTCATTGTATATGAAGACACATGTGTGTGGTCTATTAGTGCTTCTTCTGCATTCTCATTTCAAAGATTTGGTTGAGAGTTTTGGTGATTGTAAAATCTGTGATTACATGTATTGTGATGTTGAGTGGGATTTGACATGGTTAGGAGTCTACGTTTTTGTACATTAATTGCTATGCAAGCCATGAACAAAGAGGGGTAGCTATAGACACCCGATTTTATCCGAGCCTAGTTGGAGACCCTTTTGTTCTCTCTTAGGCCCCCATTGGAAGCCCACTCAATTTTGGGTCAAATAGAGGTTTTTATTTTTCTTTTCTTTTCTTTTCTTTTTCTTTCTTTTTGGGCTTGTCAAGGGCCCAAATTATAATTATTATTATTATCATCATCATTCTTATTCATATTATTATTATTATTATTATTGTTGTTGTTGTTGTTGTTGTTGTTGTTGTTGTTGTTGTTTTTAGGGTTTCATGAACCATAACATTCTTTTGCCACATACCATAAACATCCAAAATAGTACTAAGTTATTAATCAAAAGATGAAATGAAACATAACAAAAAAAATTACAAATAAACAAGATTAATGAACAATATATATGCATGAAATGAATGAAAAAAGGGGAGCTTTTTCATATTCTAATTTTTTACAAAAAAAGGTAAGAAGAAAAAACAACAAGTATGTTATTTTCTTCTTCTCTTCTCTTTTTTTTTTTTTGCCATGGACATATCATTAAGCATGGGGTTTGGGCTCCGATGAAGTGGATGATATCGAACCATCGGTCCTTCGCCCCTGAGAGCCCTAAAAATCTCATTTTTCTTTCCTTTCCATTTGCAAAAATAAAGTTTTTTTTTTAAAAAAAAAAAAGAAAAAAGAAAACTAGCTTGATTTTGGGAAAAAAATTGGTTTTTTTTTTAAACAATTTCGAAATAAAAGCTTCGATTTTTAAGCAAAATAGTGATTTTCTTTAAAAAAGAGAAAGTTTAGATTTTTAAAAATAAAAAATTATTTTTTTAGAAAAGTTTAAATTTTTAAACAAAGCTTATTATTATTGTTGTTGTTGTTGTTGTTGTTGTTGTTGTTGTTTTTAGGGTTTTAAAAACCATAACTTTCTTTTACCACATACCACAAACATCCAAAATAGTACTAAGTTATTAATCAAAAAATCAAATGAAAAAATTAAAAATAAACAAGATTAATGAACAATATATATGTATGAAATCAATGAAAAAAGGGAGGCTTTTTCATATTCTGATATTTTACAAAAAAGGTAATAAGGGAAAACAATAACAAGCATGTTATTTTCTTCTTCTCTTCTTTTTTCATGGACATATGATTAAGCATGGGGTTTGGGATCCAATGAAGGGGACAATATCGGACCATCGATCCTTCGCCCCTAGGAGCCCCAAAAATCCCATTTTCCTTTCCTTTCCATTTGCAAAAATGAAGTTTTTTTAAAAAAGAAAACTAGCTTGATTTTGGGAAAAGATTTGTTTTTTTTAAACAATTTTGAAATAAAAGCTTTGATTTTTAAGTAAAATAATGATTTTCTTTAAAAAAGAGAAAGTTTAGATTTTTAAAAATAAAAATCTGTTTTTTTAAAAAAGTTTAAATTTTTAAACAAAACTTTTATTTTTTTAACTATTTCGAAATAAAAATTTGGATTTTTAAGTAAAATAATGATTTTCTTTAAAAAAGAGAAAGTTTATATTTTTAAAAATAAAAATCTGTTTTTTAGTTATTTTAAAGAAAAAAGTTTAAATTTTTAAATAAAGTTTTTATTTTTTTAACTATTTCGAAATAAAAGTTTTGATTTTTAAGTAAAGTAGTGATTTTCATTAAAAAAAAAGAAAGAAAGTTTAGATTTTTAAAAAATAAAAATCTATTTTTAGTGATTTTAAAAAAAAGTTTAAATTTTTAAACAAAATTTTGATTTTTTTTAACTATTTCAAAATAAAAGTTTTGATTTTGAAGTAAAGTAGTGATTTTATTTTAATCAAAAGAAAACTTTTGATTTAAAAAAAAAAAAAAGAAAAAAATTTCCGACCACCGTACATGACGGCTCCACCACCGGAGCTGGAGAACCGTTGGGCTTTTCGGTGGTGGAGCCATGGCCAACATTGAATGAAGAAGATAAAGAGGAAGAGCTTTTTTTTAAATGATGTTGAAAATGAGAGAAAAAAATAGATTTTTCCTATTTATAAGTGCCAAAATGGGTATTTTATTCTCACCCCCCAAACTTTTTAAATTTATGAAAAATACCCCATTTATTTTTTACTGATACCCTCACTCTCAGGCATATTTACACCCGTATCCATTTTGTTTAATAAAACCTTCGATTTGATCTGAAATTTCAAAATTAAAAGCAAATTAATTGCTATATCTGTCCTCTGTCCTCCACATTATTTATTTTTTAATCCCAAAATCAAGCTTTGTCATTTTGTTTTCATTTTAATAAGTTATTTATACTTTTTTTTTTTTTTCATTTGCATTTATGCTTTATATATTTGATGTCAATTATGCATTTTAGTTTAATGTTTTATATTTATTTACACTTGCATAAATTTTATTTATTTTTATTTCATATTTGTTTACTTTCATGTCTATTTATATTTATGTTATTTTTTTACATTTGAATTTAGGTTAGTTTTAAGAGTTTATCTACCATTTACCCTAGAAAAATTATAAATAATATGTAGAATTTTTTTTAGGATTTTAAACTAATTTTAAATATAATATAGGATAATTAATATGTAAATATTCTTTAGGACTTTGTTTAAGATTAAAACTAAGGATTTTTGTAGGTGAATTGTAAATCATGAGTAGACCTTTTTAAGTATTTTACTTTAGATACTCTTTAAGATAGCTAATAAATGTCATCTAAGATATATTATTTTTGAACTTGGACGAATTTAAAATTTAGATCAAGAATTTTAAGGTAAGATAAATCATAAACCTTACATAGGATACTTTCATAAGATCTTGATAGGTTCAACGTTATTAATTAAATCTTTTAAAATAATGTTAATGATAAAAGATGAATAAGTTGTAGATGAATCTTAATTTTTCTCTTAATTCATTAGTAATTTTTTTAAGTTTTTTTACGATTCTAAAATATAATTAATTTTAAGAATTGAAGGAATTTTACTAGAATTATTTAAGTATCTTTTAGGGTTCTTATTAGGAGTAAAAATCTCTAATTTAAGTTTTAAATTAGATAAGTTTGGTGAACAAGCCTTAGCCAAGTTACAAGTAAATTGGAGGCATTTTTTAGAGCGTTTATTTAAGATTTACAAAAGATTTTAGCCTAAATTAATATATTAATATGCTTAAATAAAAAAATCAAGCTCCTAAGACCCCGCAAGACTATCCCCAAATAGGCGTTGTCGGGGTGCTATAACCTTCCCCACACGTAACCGTACTCCCAAACCCGAAATTTGGTGATGAGATCGAGTCTAGACTTTTAGGATTTTTCATAGTATTAATTCTAGACTTTTAGACGATAGGTGGCTAACCAACCTAGCCCAAATTGGTTAGTGGTGACCTTACATTAATTTAGGTCGTTCGTGTCCAGCTTTGCTTACTAGACCCTCGTATCTTATGTAGGCAACGTTATGACAAGGTCCCAAATCTCGATCAACAAAGTAATCAATATTCCAAAAGAATGCATATAGAATTTGAACAAAGAGAGTGAGAACAAGAGGAGAGGATAAGCACAAAAAAAAAAGAAATTTTTGAAGAATTTTCTGATCAAACCGTCAAACAATTCGACATGTTGTCATTGGAAAGGGAAATTGGAAGTATTTCGAGAATCGAGAATTAGCTCCAATCTAGTGAAAACTCAATCATTGTAGAAGAGGATGACGATTCTCGCTCACAAAGTTTGGATCTTCAATTAATTGCAGTTACAGACATGCCCATGAAAGAAATATTAATTGAAGACGCTATGGATCAGAGATTCGATTTTAAATGGGAAATGGTTGTGATGTACAATACTTTCCTATCAGAATAAATTTCCAGAGAAATTGCTAATGTGAAAATTTTTCGTTTTCTTTAGATAATAGGAAATATTCACATTTACAAGCTAGCATCTCAACTTTCAAATATCAGAATAATAAAATCCTCATGGAAGGAGGAAGTAAATTCGTGGAAAAGTCAATTATTGCAATGGTATCATGAACCAAAAGTAGCAGGACAGTGTGATGAAGTCAATTATTGCAATGGTATCATGAACCAAAAGTAGCAGGACAGTGTGATGAAAACTATGGATAGAATGAGGTAATTGAGCAGCTATTAGGTCACCACACAAGGGCTTACAAATTCTATAATTGGCCCAATAATAAAAGCAGTCACAAGATAAGGTGGTGGCATAAATTCACAGTTGTCATGGAAAAATATGATTGATCTACCAGTTTTGTACTTAGTAGATTGAACTAATTTTCACACTTTAAGAACTTGAAATTAAGCATTTTATTTCTAATTCTATAGGATTTTACTTAGTTTTTGCCTTTGAATAAATTGTGTAAATCAAGTGCTAAAAGGTTACTTTATTCTCTTTAAGGCCGATTGAGGCCTAAAGGTTACCTAACATATTTTTTGAATGTGTAGGAGACCATTAGAAGGTGCACCATTTCAAAAATGATCACCATATCAGGACATTGGATAATGAATGTCACAACATAAGGACTAGAATGATGAAATCATGAATCTACCTTCTTCGTCGCGACATAGCATGTCTATGTTGCAACCAACCCCCTATGTCGCCACATAAAATGTCTATGTCGTGACAAACCCCCTGCGTTTCAACATAGCATGTTTATGTCGCGACCAACCCCTGAAGATGTCTATAAAGAACTACACTGACTACTATGTCACGACATAGGACCTAGTATGTTGCAACATTGACCCTAGGACGCTACACCAAGTGAAGGGCATTTTGGTCTTTACAGTACTACTTAAACACGAGGAACAACAACTGACCTAGGGTTGAGAAAAACGATCATCCAAGGCTATAAATAAGGTCTCTAGCACTAAGGTTCGAGACACCATTTGATTAGCTTTTAGTTTTTCCTTTGTATTTTCGTTTAGAAACAAGATTGTAAATTTCGCATAAACATTCGAGGAATTTTTCCCAAGAGATTTCCAATACAATTAAAGTTTCTTTTTCATTCTCTTTATTCAATTATATATTTTCATATATTATTATTTTAATGATGATTAAGAAAACCATGAGGAACTAATTCCATTTTAGTGAATTAGGGAGTGGAAGTTTGAATTTTTTATTGTTGCTTAACAAGGATTTTTACATTCGGATCAGCTGTTTAGGGAAGGATGAACATCAAACAAACACTAGGCCTGACAACCCTAGAACGTTATCTAGGTGAGAATGAAACTAAAATTTTATTGCCCATCCGTGAAAACCTTTTTCCCAAACCAGTTTAGACTATGACATCTAGCAATAAGTAGTCTCTATCGACTTGCTATGATGGCAGAAGATCGAGAGATCCAACTGGGGTAGTGATTAGTTGATTGAAAGACAATACCCAAAACCTAACAATTGAAGAACTCATACTGAAGCAACCTAATATCCCCAAAGCCGTTTATTCGATTTCACATCTCAATTCCTTTCTTGTATTCTCTATTTTAATTATGGCTTTTACCATCACTATTTTTATTATCTTTCGTACTATAATCCCTAAAGTGATTACTAATTACTTTTATTCCCAGTAAGGATTTAATTTATTATTGTCTTATGCCTCCTTTGGGTAGATCCTTAGAATGCTACCAAGTGTTTCGTTGTACACATTATATTTACAACCTGACCCGTATACTTGCGAAAGCCTAAAATATACACTAAACAGGAGTGAGGGAGGTTAAGTTGTTGGCATTGTTACCGGGGAGGCAATGCTTTAGTGATTTCTATTCCTTCTTTGCTATGAGATTAACTGGGAACATTTTAAGATATAATTACGATTTAACCATACTAACAATTCTTTAATTTTTTCTTCTTTCAGATCAATACTTTTAACCTACATTCTCATAACATTTTTTTTAGCCATGGATGACTACTATTACAGATGGTCAAATGAGAGGTACAATTATGATAATGCTGTCTATGAGGATGGATATTACGAAGATTGGGAGATCACGGAAAATAAAAAGTTATTCATGATAGAACGGAGACAACATAGAGATGAAGCCTCAACATACCAGTGGAGTAATGATAAAAGTACTGATATAGTTGAACATGCACATAAGTCCACTGGTAATTTATATGAGGTACTTGAAGAATATCATGACATGCCCAATTGTTTAGACGAGTCTCCTTCTGATTTGGCTAGAACCACCTCTAAGGTTTCATCAAGAATGTTAGATAAGATGAAACATGTAAAGAAAATGCTCCAAGGAATATCTGAGGCACTACTCTCAAGAGAAGAGGTCGTGCATAATGTTCCCAACTTTGATCTAGAGGAAGTTTAATATGGCCACGATGAGACTTATGGTAAGATTGAATCTGAGCTTGTAATTAAAGATCATGAGGAGACTGAACATATTCTGAACATTGAAAATGAGACTCAATCTAGTGATGAATTAATTCCATTGAGTAATTGTGATTATCTCAACTCGCAAAATGTGGGTCTTATATTGAAAATTACTACCGAAAGAGACACAAAAGACATGTTTATAATTGAAGAACCTATGGATCAAGGTTAGGTTTTGAATGGGAAATGGCCATACTGTACAACATCTTTCCGTTAAAGCAAATTCCTAGAGAAATTAAAAATATCAGGGTTTTTCATGCATTTCAGATAACTGAAAAGATCTACATTTATGAACCATCACCTCGTTCTTTGGATATCAAGATAATGCTGCCCTCACAAAAATAGGAAACAAATTCATGGGAAGTCCAACCCTCTCAATAGTTTCAAGAGCGAAAAGTAAAGATACTACTCAAGCCCACGAGAATCTGTTGGGAATTGGTCTTTGATCCAACTGACAAAGTAACATATGAACTAACCATTGACATGGAGCTTAAACTGATAGCTAATGAAAGTGTAGAAGAGTCAATACACTTTCTTGACATAATAGAGAAGGTGCCAACAGAAGAAGTCAGGAAGTTTGATTTATTCTCATTTAAAAATAATAGCTAGGCTTGAGCAACAAAAACTTCATGTGGTATAGAAGGAAGGAAGCTCGAGGCAATAATACCCCGACAAATAATTTGGGAGTGGCTCGAATTTGGTACCAAATTACTTGTAATGTGGATGTCGCGTTGGTTGAAAATAAGGCAAAATCATTGGACTCGATCGAAGGGGCTGGTTTATATAAATCGATAATGGAACAAATGACGAATCAAAGTGTCGAGAACCATTTGGAAGTTCTTTTATGGCGGCGACATGGATAGTCCCGATTTCTAAAGAACTTCTATTCCCTATTCTAAATTTTGTTAGATTGAATTTATTTTATTATTTGTTTATTTTATTTTAATTGTGTTTAATTTTTTCTTTCAATAATTAATAGGAAACAGGGGTATGTTGCGACACACCACCCTCCGTGTCACAACATAGATGTCAGAATGAGGAGAATATGAAACTGATGTCGATGTCGCGACGAAGAGACCTTCATGTCACGACAAAGAGTACAGATTAGAGGACCATTCAGGACTGAGGACGATGTTGCGACGAAGCCTCAATCATGTCACGAAAAAGAAGGATTGATGTGTTTTTTGCGACATAGCTTCCATACGTTGCGACACTGACTTGCAATTTTTGCAGGATTAACCCAACCCGATTGCGCAACCTAACGACCAAAAACCTATTTTTTTTCCAAAATTTAACATTCTAAAACCCTAGTTTCCAACCTCTCTATATATAAAACACTATGCTAAACTTTTCAATCATATTTTAACTCTTCAAAAACTTTTAAAAACTTAAAGATCCTTCCTTTGCCTATTTCTCTTTTTCAATTTTTAGGTTTTTTAATCTCACGAAACAAGGACAAATGTCAAAGCAAGGAGGAAAAGTATACCGAATCAAGTTTGTATGGGGAAGTGGATCCACCAAAACATGAGTCGATGTGTGGGAAGCCAAAAGGTGGGGATTTTCTTTGCTCATTTGATTACGACTTTGTGTAGAAGAGCAGGAGTGCCCATGATATCCACTGAATAAACAATGAAGCCATCAAGGAGTGCCATCGATGACATATTCTTCTAACAATACTTAGAGCTTCGTGCTAAACAACTAAAAGAGGGGAAGAGGAAATCATGATATTCGATGGTTACACCAACTTCCACACAAATGTTGGCACTAGCCCAACAAGAAGTTGGTGAAGGAAGTCATCAAAAGCTAGATTGGATGATGTAATGGATGCAAGAATCAGGATCAGTGTATCAAGAGTTTGCTCGGTAACATAACACTAGGGTCCCTAACTACATACCGGACATGTTTGGGGTGTTGAATTAGGAGCATAATGAGGAGGAACTAAAAGAAGGGAATGATAGTGACAAGGAGGAGGATAAGATGGACGAGGATGAATAAAGTGTTTTTAAGACTTTAATTATTGAGACTTATAAATTTGGATTATTTTTTAAGCCTTATATAATTTTTAGGAGTAGGATCAGAATTTACTTTTGCATATATATGCCTTAATTCTTTTTGTAGGAACATCACACTTTGGAGACACAAAAAATTCGAGCATTAAACAAAAAAAAGAGGAAGGACAACCACCATGAGAAGAAAATAAGCTTTCTACAATTAATCAGGTAACTTCTTTCGTTATGATTTAAGGGGTTACACATTGAGGACAATGTGTTATCTAAAGTGTAGAGGTAACAAAGGAATTTTTGAATATAGTTTTTTTATGTTTTCTTGGTGTTGTGTGCTTGAACTTGTAAAAATACAAGTGACTGGCTAGGAGCATGTATAATAGGTTGATTGTATTTGTTGATAAATTTGGCATGATGATGAGGAATTTTTAAATTTCTTAGCATGAAAATTTTAAGTTCTATAGGTTACATTAAGTATAAGTGGAAAAGTATTATTGATACCGAATGATGTGCATAATATGAGGAAACGAGCATGCTAGTATATATGATAGATAGTAATTTTGAGATTGTATGATTAAATTGAGATTTATGCATATTGAGGTGTTTAGGGATGACCTAAGGCATTGTTTGGTTACTTCTAGAGCTAAAAAGGAAAACCCTATTTTGAATTTCCAATTAGTACCCATCTTTGAGCCTTATGACCCTTTTTGATGAACCATACTACAAGCCTTTAAAAGCCTAAAACGATGAATTGTGTGTACTCTTGTCTTTGGTCCTATTTTGCATGATAATAGATGTATGGTCATATGTATGAGGGTAAGTAGACACATTATGGTGGAGGTTATAAAACAAGAGGGAAATAAGAAAATCAATATAATGTATGAACTTTAATTTATCCAAAAAGAGAGATATAGTGAAAAATCAAAATGAAAAAAAATGAAACGAGTAGAAACAAAAGAGGAAAATCATGAGTAAGAAAGTATATGAAAAGTGAAAAAGTCACCAAAAAGAAAAAACAGAGAGAACCTTACTAAACAAAACAATACTCATAGGCTAGCTAAAGAGATTAGATTATATTGAGATTTCCTAAATTGGAGAGAAAAAGAATGTGAGAGAAGGAGAAATAAAGGGGTGAGATAGAATGGGACATTAAGGGGAAGAATAGGGAACAATGCAATGTGTCAAACTATTTTCGTGTCTGTAACCTTTTTTGCTTAATTGTTCTTTGAAATTCTTATCTATCCTAAGCCTCAACACGTTACAAGCTGATCAGCTTGTAAACATCACAGCATTTAAGTGCAAGCAGACACTCATCGATGTAAGTATAGTTGATAGATTTGCTCTATCGGATATCAATCTTATGAGGATAGAGTTCTTGATGTTCAATTATTGAAGCAACTAAAGTTAAAATTAGAGAAAATGCTAGTAAGGATGTCAGTGCAATTAAATCAGATCTACACCACTAAGTTAGTCAAAGTTGTCAATGCAATGATAAAATAAAATGTCAGAGCAATTGAAAGTAACATAAATTGTTGTTGATATTTTGAGAATTTAACTGCAGAAAAAGTAAAAGTGTGATTGAGTGCAAAGAATGGAGTGGATCACTGAATTCACTAAGTAGCAACGCTAGATGTGACGACAAGGTATTTTATAGATGAACTGTCGTAGCAATAAGGTTCCAATAAAATCATACCAATAACAACTCTTTGTTTAACCAAGACTCAAGCACCCACATTTACCCCACCTTCTAGTGTTGGCAATGCTTTGCACTCAAGAACAAGTGACCAGAATTCCTCCTAGTCTCAAGCAACTTCTGCTGACTTGCTTGTTAACCTAACTTGTCATCGGACTTTCTAGTGTCGGTAGACTGCAATTACATTTTCATGGTCAAAACAGTTAAATCCAAGGGAGAACAGATGAGAAGAATTGAATAGGAATCAAAGTAATCTAACATTGAAAGATATTTCCATATACAATAAATTGTTAATAAGAATTCATTAGCATTAAAAGAGGGATTAACAAATAAATCAGATGGATGGACTTCAGCAAGTAGTGCCACATAGGGCACAATGGCTAGAGGGTTAAGATCCTCAGTGTTGCTGGTGACTGCCTCAGCCTAGCTTACTTCAGGTGGAGCCAAGTTATCACTGGATGCCCCTACACTTGTGGGTGCGTCGACAAATTCTTCTTCGAAATTTTTCGAGGCATTATTCTTTTCTTCTTTTGGGTCCTTCTCTTTAGGTCTTTCATCCTCTTGATTATCCTTCTCCTTTTCTTCGTCTTCCTCCATTTCTTCTTCCTCAAGCTTCTCCTTCTCAATTGTGTCTGTTTCGATGCCTTTCTCTACTTTCAGACCCACATATACGATCAGTATAAGCATCTCCTCAGTAACAGCCTCTCTTTCTACCATGCTAGCCCAAGGCTATTAAAAAATTCATTCTCGAACAGGCTGGTGATTGTTCTAAAATAGTCTTCCATGGCATTGGAATGTCCCTCGTGCTCCTCATCATCGAAGATATGAATTCTCGTTGGGGATGGGATAGGTTAAGGCTTACCTTGAGGAGTAGCTTGCTCGGAGGACGATGGGGCTTCCCTAACAATAGGTGGGAAGACAGGGAACTCTGGCATGGGATTTGGGCTCAAACTCTTCAATGTAGCAATAATAGCGTTCTTCCATGCCCTTGTGTACGCATAAAAGAGGTTCTGCTTGTAATCCATTTCCTCCAACATGCTGGCAAGGCGAATCTGGCATATATCCATGCAATCAATGATTTGTTCTATTGCAGCCAGCTTTTTCCCAACTTGAGGGCTTGTGGGCGCATTTTTTTGCTTCTTCTTTTTCATTCCTTTCCCTTTCTCCTTCTTCTTAGGCACCTCTTTCACCAAAGAGGTTTCTTGTCCTCTAGTCATTCGCTCCACCAATATATCATTTACTGGCCCCTTGTTGTCCAACACCTCCTTACCATTATGGGGCACAATACCCCTTTGTTTACAGAGCATCATAATTAAAGAAGGGAAAGGTAAGATACCTGTCTGTTTACTTGCGACTCCAACAATTTCATCATGTAAAATTACGCCGACATCGATGTGGCGGCCCTTTAGAATGGAGTGCAAAAGGCACATGCGATCTAGCGTCGTAGTTGTGCTATGGGTTGAAGGAAGAATTCGACTGTTAACAAATTGGAACCATACCTTGCTCTGAGTAGTGAGATAATGCTGGTGCATAGTGCAGTTATGCGGATCGTTACCAGTCCACATAGTGCCCTCGACGCATAAATCTTTCATCACCAAGTCAACACTTTTATCAGTTAACTCCTCTAAAAACACGGTGTGGGTATCTACTCTTTCAGTGATGTGAAAGAGTGTGTTGATATGAGTCGCACTCCAAGGCACCAAGCCCTCTCGGGCAAAAACAAACTCTTGTTCAAAGTCCACCAGGTTAGCATAAAATTCCCTTACTATAGTAGGGGAATAACCGGTCGGATGGTCATAGAAAGACTCCCAACCCTAGCGAGCAATCATTCTAATTATTTGTTTCCTCAACGTCTGATATGGGGACAATTGGAAACCCTACTCCGGGTGATAGTTTCTCTTGAGCATGACGTCGTGGTAACGGTCCTTCGCCGCCATGGAGAGGAACAGGACGGGTTCTTTCTGTGAGGGTTGGTCGGTATTCTGAACCATAGTGGCTGAGGATTCAGTGGGGGATTTCGAAGGGGTTTTTTCTCCTCGTGTTCTGGCCATAATAGCTGAATAAAGAGAGTGAGAGAATTTGCAGAAAAGTTTGAAGACAATGAAGAAGATGGTTGCATCAGTAATGGATGTTGTGAGTGGGAGAAGAGAAACGGCAGAAGAAGGGCTTTATAATTCTTTTAAAGGAAGAGACGTGATTACTACAATTGGCTTCGAAAAACATTGCATCTATAGCCAATAAATGCCAGGCTGCATATCATACCTCTTGGTTTGATCTAACGGCTAGGGATGGATGAAGATCAATCGACGTGATTCTTGCTAAAAAAACTTTGTTGAGTCATCATAGAATGCGTCGACAAGTTGTGCTTTATGATGTGTCGACAAAAAGGATATTTTTTATTCCTGCATAAACTAAAGAGGAAACAAATGAAAATAAAAAGCAAAAAGTAAAAGTAAAAATTGCAATGACATTAAATAAATGTGACTAGATTTATGGTCTCATTGTTTTCTTTGACATCTAGGCTCACGTAATGCTTCAGTCGTTGGCCATTTACTTTAAACTGGTGACCATCCTTAATCTTCAGTTGTCACCCCACCATTCTGGAATGCTTCGACAACCTTGAAAGGGTCTGACCATCTTGAACACAATTTTCCTGGATGCAATTTCAAACGTGAATTAAACAAAAGTACCAACTGACCATCTCTTAGTTTTTTCTTTGTATATGGTGGCATTTTCATATGCATTGCGTCGAATTTCTTCCAGCTTAGAAATGTCCAACAACTGTTTTTGTCCAGCAACATCATAATCCATGTTTACCTGCTTGATCGTTCTTATGGCTTTATGTTCAAGCTCAACTAGTAATTGACAGGATTTACCAAATACTAATTGATATGACGACATCCCTAATAGGATTTTGTATGCAGTGCAAAGCACCCACAACGCATCATGTAGCCGCAAAGACCAATCTCTCTGAGATGGGTTAACCACCTTCTCAAGGATACTTTTAATTTGTCGATTGGAAACCTCCGCTTGGCCATTCATTTGTGGATGGTATGTAGTAGCCATGTGATGCTTCACACCATATCGTTTCAAGGCTGTCACCACTTGGTTATTGTGAAAATGAGTACCTTGATCACTTATCAATGCTTTAGGTGTTCCAAATCTTGTAAGGATATATGTGTGGAAGAACTTTAACACCGTTCAAGCATCATCCTTAGGAACTGCAATTGCCTCGATCCACTTAGAGACATAGTCAATAGCAAAATATACACATTCCCAAAAGAGTTTGGAAATGGTCCCATGAAGTTTATACCCTAGACGTCGAATAACTGCACCTCCATAATAGGTTGTTGGAGCATCTCGTTACGGCGAGATATATAACCTGTACGTTAACATCTATCGCATTGTTGCGCAAAATTATGGGCATCTCGAAACAATGTGAGCTAGAAGAATCTTGATTGTAGGACCATTGCAGCAATCCTCACTCCACCAAAATAGCCTCCGTAGGGAGCATCATGGCAATGTCTCAGGATGGAATTCATCTCTTCTTTAGGAACGTAACAATGAATAATGTTGTCGATGCATACTTTGAATAAGTATGGCTCGTTCCAATGATACTTCACAGTGTCGCGCATAAATCTAATCTTCTTGTGACCAGTGGCACTCAAGGGTAGCTTACCACAAACTAAATAATTGATAATATCTGCATACCAAGGGGATACGTCGACAAAGAATAACTTCTCATCTGGAAATACATCGATAATTTGGGATTTATTCCCATCCTCACTTCCAACTTCTAAGCGAGACAAGTGGCCAGCTACTTGATTCTTGGATCCTTTTCTATCTCTAATTTCAATATCAAACTCTTGTAAAAGTAGGATCCATCTAATCAATCTCAATGTAACGTCTTTCTTTGCAAAAAGGTATCTCAATGCAGAATGATTTGTGTACACTGTAATTTTTGCACCGACAAGGTATGAACGAAACTTGTCGAACGCAAAAACTAGTACTAACAATTCCTTCTCAGTAGTCGTATAATTCACCTGTGCTTCAGTTAAAGTTTTACTAGCATAGTAAATTGAGTGAAATACCTTCTCTTTGCGTTGTCCTAGCACAGCTCCTACAGCAAAATCACTCGCGTCACGCATTAATTCAAATGGTTGCGTCTAATCTGGTGCGACGATAATTGGAGCTTGTACTAGATGCTTCTTTATTGTGACAAATGCGTCTAGACATGCGTCATCAAACACAAACTTTTTATTCTGCTCTAGCAACGAGCATAGTGGTTTGGCAATCTTGGAAACATCTCGGATAAATCTCCTATAGAAACTAACATTACCAAGAAATCTTCTTATTCCTTTAACATTCGTGGGTGATGGCAATTTCTCAATGATTTCTACCTTTGCTTTGTGCACTTCAATGCCCTGACATGATATTCGATGACCAAGGACAATGCCTTCAGTTACCATGAAATGGCATTTTTCCCAGTTTAGTACTAGATTTGTGTCCTCGCATCTTTTCAATACTTTTGTCAGATTGTCGGCGAATTGGTCAAAATTCTGCCCA
Source organism: Kokia cookei (assembly GCA_039519145.1). Taxonomy (NCBI): domain Eukaryota; kingdom Viridiplantae; phylum Streptophyta; class Magnoliopsida; order Malvales; family Malvaceae; genus Kokia; species Kokia cookei. The sequence continues at coordinate 15,534,043 of CM076901.1, forward strand.
TATACAGAGAAATCGTCCATGAATACCTCTAATGAATATTCAATCATGTTCGAGAAGATAGCCATCATATACTTCTGGAATGTGGTTGGTGCATTGCACAATCCAAATGGCATACGTCGGAAGGCAAAGGTTCCTAATGGGCAAGTAAACGTGGTCTTTGCTTGAACTTTTGGCGCAATGGCAATTTGAATATATCCAGAGTAGCCATCTAGGAAGCAATAGTAGGCTTTACCAGCTAGCATATCCAACACCTGATCAATGAATAGTAGTGGGAAGTGATCCTTCTTTGTGGCTGCATTGAGATGATGATAATCCATACACACTCGCCAACCAGTAGCAATACGAGTAAGGATCAGCTCGTTCTTATCATTACTCACCACTGTGATGCCACTTTTCTTGGGCGCACTTTGGACAAGTCTTACCCATGTGCTGTCTGAAATAGGGTAAATGATACCCGCATCCAGCCACTTAATAATCTCCTTTTTCACTACCTCGTTCATTTTCTCACTAAGCCTTTGTTGTTACTCAATGGATTGCTTCCCTTCATCTTCCAGCTTGATTTTTTTTAACAAAACAAGGGCCCGAGGGCCACCTCAAATTTTATTAATACTAATCAATAAGAACAATATTTTGGATCTCACTCGGATAATCCAAATTAAACAAGTAATTACACTTTCTCTCCAAAGCAATTTTACTTAATCTATTAGGAACCTTATTACAATTTCGAGAGCACCAATAAATACTACAGGAATTAAAATTTCTAATTAAAACCTGACTATGCCTTAGCATGTGGCCAATTAAGGTGACGTCATCATCCTTCTTGTTCAGGCGATTAATAATTGTCGCACAGTCACCTTCAAATATAATATTATCCCAATTATTGTCATCACCTTCAATTTTACTTAAGGTGACGTCATCACGTTCTCATGAAAAAACCAGCGGCCCCTATGTACAAAACCGTCTTGACCATGTAAAATAATGCCACAGCCAGCCATATGCTCCGTCCAAGCAACATCAAAATTCATTTTAAACACGTCAGCAGAGGGTCTCGTCCAGCATCTACAGATAACACCTTTTGGAATCAAAGAAGCATTATTCAAATTATGGATGCGAAAGTCAGAATTGAAATTAACGGCTCTCTCCCACACAACCTTAGGCTCCTCCAACACACCTCTGAGGACCAAGTTATTTCTGGAGTTCCACGAAATTTAGAGAACAGTCACCAAGCACTCAAAAGCTTGTTTATCAATCAGTCTCATAGAGCTCTCGAGCCAGTCGATTCCAAACTCCCAATTAGACTGAAGGATACGCCCATCAATACCTCCAAGCCTCAAGATGGCCAGCGCATGATCGCAAACCCTTAGAGCATGAATGAGGGTCTCCACGTTATTATTACATCGAGGACAAAGGTTGTTATGACTGGGATTGATAGAAGCAATTTTAGCACCGGTTGGAAGGTGGTTATGCCAAATTCTCCAAACAAAAACCTTCAACTTAGGAGGAATATTGAGCTTCCAAATGAGGCGCCAAAAGATTCTATGAGGGCCGCACCCTACCTTTTTAAGAACAAGCCAAGAGTAGCCTGATTTTGTAGTGTAGATACCCCTGGGGTCATGAAACCAAATGATCCTATCTGGGGGGCAGTGCTGGTGTAAAGGCAACTCACTAATCAATCGACCCATCTCATCACCATATATTTCACCCACTTTAGCCTTGTCCCATTGGTAGCTGCTTTGGAGCCAAAGGTCACGTACGACACACGGATCATCAACCTGAGCAGACAATAATATGAAGCTCCCATCTAGCTCTTCAAACCCCCACCTCTTATTGCAAATGGATATACTTCTCCCATTTCCCACTTGCCAGCCAAACCCGTTCTTAAGAGCACTTGCTGCCGAGCAAAAGCTAGACCATACGTATGATGGCTTATCAACTTTTTTAGGGTCGAAAGGGTCCTCCTCCGGAAAATATTTGGATGATAAGACTTGATAACATAATGTGTTTTTATTATGAACCAACCTCCAAAGTTGTCTTCCTAGCAAAGCAATATTAAAGAGCCTTAAATCCTTGAAGCCCAAACCTCCCATGCCCTTAGGCGTGAACACTTTGTCCCAGCTGAGCATAGCCTACCCACACCTCTTCTTTTTGCTTTCCCACCAAAACAACGAGCTTTTGCCTCCAGCATGTCAATGAGACCCTTAAAGAGCAAAAACACAGAGAAAGGATAAGTTTGAAGAGACAGTAAAATGGCTTTGGAGAAGATTTCATTTCCTCCCCTAGAAAGAAGCCTCTTTGACCAACCCTTAATGTGGTTTGCATATCTGTCCAAGAGAGAACAAAAAGAATTAGTTTTGTTTTTACCAACGAACAGGGGTAAGCCAAGATATTTGTCCAAATTCTCAACAATTTGCATTCCCAATATATTCCCAAATAAACTTTTTTTAGCATTCGGAGTGTTGGCGCTAAAATAAAGGGAGGACTTAGTCAAGTTTATCTTTTGGCCAGAGGCGGCTTCAAAAGTTGTCAGAATGTCCCTAACGTGCTCAACATCCCGCGGTTTATTTCTTATGAATAACAACGTGTCATCTGCAAAAAACAGGTGGTTTATACGATCACA